>JADMNL010000022.1:320495000-320642500 GCA_016271365.2 Neoceratodus forsteri
TACCCCACTAGTAACCCTCCTTTCTTCTAAGTAGACTCCATTTACTATTACTCTCTGTGTCCTATTCTCCAGCCAATTCTTTACCCAGGCTGTCATCTTGGGACCCACTCCCAGGCTGGCTAACTTATATAGTAATCTTTTGTGTGGGACTGTGTCAAATGCCTTGCTAAAGTCTAGGTAGGCCATGTCCACAGCCCCTCCCTGATCTACTACTTTGGTCACCCAGTCAAAGAAATCTATCAGATTCGTCTGGCATGACCTTCCCGCTGTGAATCCATGTGGCCTAGTGTCCTGTGCCCCTCTGGCCTCTAGATACTCGACAATTCTTTCCTTTAGAAGTGATTCCATCATTTTCCCTATCACTGAGGTTAAACTAACAGGTCTATAGGTTCCTGCTTCTGCCTTGCTCCCACTTTTGTGAAGGGGAATCACATCTGCCCTCCTCCAGTCCTCGGGTACCACCCCATCCTCCCATGATTTGTTAAAAGGGTAGTCAGTGGTGTCACTAGTTCTATCCTTAGTTCTTTAGAATTCTGGGATGAATCCCATCAGGCCCCATTGCTTTGTCCACCTTCAGTTTTAAGAGTTCTTTCAGAACCCTTTCTTCTGTAAATGGACCGGTATCAACTTCTATATCCAGCGTGTTACTACTGTTTGTTTTATGTACCTCCCCCTCTTCCTTTGTAAATGCTGAGCAAAAACATTTGTTTAGTATCTCTGCCTTTTCACAGTCTCCCTCTGCCCACCCTCCTTCCCCTTTATTAAGCCTCACTATTCCTCCCTTCGTCTTCCTTCGCTCCCTGATGTACCTATAAAAGGTTTTATCCCCCCTCTTAACTGAGTTGGCTATCTTTTCCTCGGTTTGGGCCTTTGCTGTTCTGACTGCCTTCCCAGCCTCCTTTTGCTTTAACTGATACAGTTCTCTGTCCTGCTCCTTCTGCGATTCCTTGTACTTCCTGAATGCTTTCTTTTTCTCTTGAACCTTCACTGCCACTTCCTTTGAGAACCATAGTGGTTTCTTACATCGTCTTGTTTTGTTTATTTGCTTCACACAAAGGCTCGTTACCCTTGTGATGGCAGTTTCTATTATTCCCCATTGTTCTTCCACCCCTCCTTCCTGCCCATTTGCTAGTGCATTCCTTAGGCACTCACCCATTTTGGCAAAGTCAGCCCTCCTAAAATCCAGTACTTTTGTCTTTGTATGGCTTGACTCTATTGTTGTGTTTATTGTGAACCATACTGTTCGATGGTCGCTAGTTCCCAGATGGCTACCCACTTCTACATCTGTAATCCTTTCTCCATTTGAGAGAATCAAGTCTAATATTGCTCCCTCTCGAGTGGGCTCCAGTACTAGTTGTCTAAGGCATGCCCCCGTAGGGCATCTAGAATAACTGCACTCTTCGAGTGGCAGCTGTAACTGCACTCCAGTTAACATCTGGCATATTCAGATCACCCATCAGCAATATCTCCTTTTTCTGCCATTCTAAGTATACTTTCTATCATTTCCCTGTCCATTTCCTCCCCTGAGAAGGGGTCTGTATACAACCCTGTGCATATTGTGGTGCCATTGCCTGTCTCCAAATTACCCACAGTGCTTCTTCTCCTCCTGTTTACCCTTTTGTTCTGTTGCTTTTATTCCTTCCTTATGTAAAGAACTATCCTCCTCCTCTTTTACCCTCCTGTCCCTCCTGTAGACAGTGTATCCTGGTATGTTTATGTCCCAGTCATGGTTTTGTGTGTACCATGTTTCTGTGACTGCCACGATATCCAGATGTTCCTCCTCCATCAAGGCCACTAATTCAGGAAGCTTGTTACCCAGACTACGGGCATTAGTACTCATTGCTCTCCATTTTTTGATGGCTTTACCTTCTGTTGCAGCATCCCCCACTGACCGTTCTACCTCAGTCTTTTTCTAATTTAATACCCTGTTTTGTAGGGAAGAGGCTGGGATTTTCCTGCTGCTTGTCGGTGCCTCCCCCTTTGACTAGTTTAAAAGCTTGCCAATGAAGCATTTAAACAGACTGCTCAAAAGACTTGTTCCCTTCCTGGACAGATGCAGACCATCCTGCCAGTACAGGCTGGTGTCCCTCCAGGTGGAACCCCAGTCCCCAATGAAGCCAAACCCCTGTGCTCCGCACCATTTTTTCAACCATTCATTAACTGCATGGTGCCAATTGCCTCGCCTCCCCGCTTTATGACAGGCAGCACCTCTGAGAAGGATACTGTTTGTGTTACCTGTCTTAGGTCCCTCCCCAACTCTGCAATGTCCTCCTGCACTGCTCTAATCTCATGATGAGCCAAGTCATTTGTCCCTAGGTGGACAATTATGTCCAGCTCGGAATCCCTTGCAGCTGTTCTCGTGATCCTGAGGATGCGCTCGTCCCTCCAAGCCATGGCACCAGGCAGGCACCTTACTTCATTTTTCCCAGCTCCCCCCAGTTCTATACCCCTAATAATTGAGTCCCCCACCAGGAGCTGTTTCCTTTCCCTTGGTGCCCTCTTCCTCCTTTCTGTGGGCCTCCCTTGTGACAGATATCATCAGTCTTCTCTGTGGGTGCATCCATAGGGGAGCTATGCTCCCCCAGAATGGTGTACGGATTGTGGAGTGGAACAATTGACTGGGTGTGCCTCCGTTCCACCCTCCTCACCCTCCCTGAGCCCACTGTGGTCCAACTGCTGTGCTTTCTTCTGCAACCTCTGAGGTAGTGGTGGTGGCGCTAGTGCTCCCTGGATGGGGGAGGTTCCCTTTCTACTGTCCAGGGTGGCCTGGGGGAAGGTTTCCTTACTACTGTCCAGTGCGGCCTGAAGACGGGCAACTTCCTCCCTCAGGGCAGACAGTTGTCTGCAAATAGGGCAGCATCTCAGCCTCCCGGAAGACTGCTGCCCCACAGCCATTACTCAGGACTCAGCCAATTATCTCCAGAGGATTTTCTTTGGCTGACCCTTCTATGTAGTTTTACAGATTATAAAAGGCTTGCATGTATGCAGCAATCTGATTGATCACTAAGCAATCCCACCTGGAAGATCTCTCACGTAACCACATCTATAAAGTCACAGTGCCTTATATGGCCTTTTGCTGTAACAGTGAAATCTGTTCTGAAATCAAACTGGTAATTTTTTTTAAAGTAGGCCTGTGCAAACAAATAGTGCATGACCAGCTCTGAGCCATAGTCAGCCTGTTAATGCACACTAACAGACCACTACTAACCAAATGAATATCGGGCTGTGCCGGTGTAGAACTACGTGAAAATGGGCAGCTCTGACATCGCCCAAAGCTGCATATGGCCCACAGAAAATGGCCCACCCAAACTGAGATCACCCGAGGGCTTCTGTGTGTCATATTTTGTCCAGGCAAGCAAATGGGCTCACTGGCCATGCAGAGGGTCATCTGTGTTGCTGATTTACATGGGTGCAGCAGACCCCTAGTACCAATGAGGGCGACAAGCAGCAGATAATCCCTGGTAGTCCAGTGGACTACTCCCTCAGATTGCCCCAGCTCACAGAGCGCTATCACAAATAAGTACACAACTGTGCTCAAAGACCATCAGACAGGGGCTGGACAAGGAGGTGAGCAGAGGACTGTGCTGGCTGCCTATCTGACCACAGATTATGTGGCGAGTGTTGACTGGGGTTGGGAGGAGGCACTTGCCCACCAGGGAACAATGATCTGATGTACTTGGGAACAGTGGCAATTGTGGAGAGGGGGGGTCCACTAGACTACCAGGGAAGATAGATTAAGCAATAATACAGAGCCATTGTGGATGTTCACTATACACAGGGGCAGGTGGCTGCAGTACAGACACCCTGCTTTCAGAAGTAGGACATGGCCTTAGTGCTGCATTAAGATGAGTTTTTCAGAGGCAATAAACATCATACTGGGGGATGTTTCACGCCACCAAAACTATCTGAATATATTACTGTGTTGTTATGAATGAGGTACTCCCTCATTTGCATTGGTGCAGCGATATGGTTCATGTGATCGCACTGCTGGGTGTGTACAACGCTTCGGTGGCCTCTGAATATGGCCCCACCTGGAATGCCAACGTTAGTCCAGGTTAACACAGCACAAACTCAAGCACTTTCACACTATCCTTTTGAATACAGAGACCTTGGTATTACAACAAGAAAACACCACAGCTAGGCAAATACTTAAGTTAATAGGGCTTCTGAGGGATGTCTCTTATGGTATGAACAGATCCAGAAACAAATGATTTGATACCTTTTATTAAAAGGACCAATACAGCACCTACAACATTTTTTTGTCTTTGTGGTATGAGGCACCCAGCGTGAAGTTTGGGTGAGGGGGCTGTGAAGCTGAGCCGTTTTGTCTGCCCATACCTCAAAAGAAGAGACATTTCTCAGACGCCACCCTACTATTGTATTATAAATTGTTGGAGTTTAGCTCAAGTGATTTACAATTTTTTTTTTTTGGTTTAGTTTTCTTGTGCCGTCCTTTCCCCCAGCATTCAAGTGGAGCACTTCCTCCTAACACTTCTGCACGACAGCACACTGTCCACAGGAGAAGATGTACAGATTATATTGCAATAGGCTGCCTCATTCCTGTATCTCAGAGGTGTGGCGTTACTTCACTACAGTGGAAGCATATTAAATATTCTTAATGCACAGTAAAGTTACTCTTTTAAACAGGATCATCATTTTCCAATCACATATTTCTCTATGAGTACTTTACTGATGACACCACTCTTGCAAACACTGATGCTCAGGAAATGTACTGAACAGGTCTATTCCTTTCACACATAAGGACGATAAACATACTATACTCTTCCCTGTGCAGCTTTTGCAACCTTTTATGGAGGCCAAATACTCATTTGAAGATAAATTCATTATACTTATTGGATATAAATGCATGAACCTTGGAATGGTCTGGGTGCCAGAGATCCTGTAACATAAAGACTGAGGGGGGGAGCCTATTCCAAAAAGGGCCTAAGAAGTATCAATGACAAAGTTGGTTAAGACCCGCTCACTACACAAAATTTCTTTCAATGTTTGACCTTCTGTTTGTCAATGTCCCCAGCCACACATTTCCGCCTACTAACATTTCATGGGCCCACACCCGTTCCTCCGGGTAGGTGGTGCAACTGCAGAATCCCTCTCTCCTGTAAGTTCATTCTTCTACTTCTCAAGGGCCTTTGTGGCTTTTTGTTTTAAGTTTTCCCTGTCTGGGAAGTCTAGCAGTTTTTTGACTCCCATTATGTTAGACAATTCACAATATTTCTGAACACAGTGGAAGCCACACAATGGTAGAGTCCCAGGCAGGATAACCTTGAAATAAACCACCAAAGAAACCTCAGAGAAACAGTAGGATGAGTCTAAATTAGGAGAGAAAGTCTACACAACTAGCTAGATAGGGAGGCAGTCAGGGGTCAAATTAAAGTTTTCCCCATCACTTGTCAGCAAGGCTAGTGACTGAGAATATACAGCAGTCCTTCGATTATCTGCCAAATTCTGTTTGTATAAAATTTCTGCTATTCCACTGCCTCTTATTATCCACCATCCTAGATTATCCGCTCCATTTTTCTAGTACAAAAGTGGGTGGATAAAATCAAAAGTACACTGCACACTGGCCCCTCAGACATTTCCACTGGTCCTCCTAGTGTGCTTATTTAACCCTTACGTTCTCAAATACAAGCCAACAGGGCTAGTTAAAGGAAAATCATATAAGCCCGATATAAAACCTACCAAAATTTGACTAGTTGGTGCCAATTTTGAGTACTGGAAGAACAGCCTAGTGCATTAGAGCATACAACTGTGAGGCAGGAAAGACCTTGTAGACCTGGGTTTGACTCCCACAACTGCCACATGCATACAGTGTAACCCTGAGAAAGTCACAATCCCTGCACTGAAAACAGCAGTGTGTGACAGCAGTGAAAATTTTTACCTATACTTTTCAATTCTATTTTACATTGCCCCGATTTACTGACTTGTACGACGCCTCTCTTTTCCCATTACGAGTTTGCTTTAGAATTTTCTTCCACATTTGAAATAACAGCAGTGTTCTTTTTCATCTGGGTCAGACCAGATTTTCATCAGTATTCTGAGCTGTTTTTGTATACCTTTTGTCCCATAAGGTCAGGAACCAGTGTACTGTATATGGCATACTAATTCATTACACTCACATGAAAAGTGATCTTGAACTACAGGTGTTCGAAAACAGATAATACTGACGGAAACCTGGCCTGAACCATATTAAAAGGAAAGCTCCTTTTGTCAACTGCAAAAAAGTGGTAAAGCTAACTCAAAAGGGGGAAAAATATATATTACACAAGTCAGTAGACAAGGGGCAATCTAAACTAGAATAAAAAAGCATGGGTCACAATTGTCATTGCTCCATGCACTGCTGCTGTGATACCCCCTCATGTTACACCTGGAAATGAGTTTTAGTTTAGTGCCTTTCCCAGTTCAAATTCAGGAAAAAAATAACATTGCGCCTCCAATCCACTGGAATTCACATACCCATCTGTTGGAATTCACACTGAGGCCATGAAAACACTGCAACTCTTCTGCATTTTTTCTGCTTATTTAGACAGTTTTATATAAAGCCCACTTATGTGGACAACCCAGAAGCACAGGGAGGCTAAGTGACTTACTTAGGGTCACAGTACGAATGTCTCAGTGAATGTGTCTAATTCACAATCTACAGCTCTAGTCTGACACAGCCTGCTGCTGCTGTTAGGATGATAGATTACAGCTGTTTAAAAAGGTAAGAGCATCTTATTTTCAAGGAACACTGTCAACCCTTTTTGCATCATATTTCTAGCTGAAAACCCACGTTGACTGCTTACCTTCTCTAAAATTCACTGATGCTTTCTTTTTAATCTTTATCTGCTTCCTTTCTTAATAAAGCTCAAAAGCATGCTAATGATGTAGTTATGCCTAACCTTATTTTGTTTGAAATCATGGGATCTACTCTTACTGCATACTTCCTGAGCATTAGTAACACCTCCAGACAGTGCAGACACTTATGGTGCAAACATCTCCTCTTCCACGACTACATCATGAGTAGCTAGACTGTGTTGGGGGGTGTGCCCATGTCTGACCGAGGAAGATGCAGTAAGAGTTGATCAAGGACTGTAAACAACTGTATGGTGGGAAGTCTGTTTTTTTTTTTTTTTACTTTTCAAAGGAAAAAAAAAAAAAAGGACATGACTCAAACTACCAGCTTCATTAGTTAACTAGAGACAATTTGAGGCCTAAGGGAATTAACAGCGTCTATTTTTTTTTTTTTGTTTTTAACTATTTCTCTCTCAGGAGCCCCAGGCATCCTTTGGGAGTACCCCCTCAGCTGTGCCTCTCACTCCCTGCCTGAACCCCCGCTTCCCCCAGGCTCTCCCACCAAGCGACTTGGTAGCTCCAGCCCCCCCAGATCACCCTCCGGGAAACAGCCCGCCCTCCCTTGGCGGCACTTTCTGGAATCAGAGGGAACTATCTTGTCGCTGGTCGGCCGTGGGGAGTCCCAAAGGCTAAATAGTGTTGGGATGTGAGCACCACTGGGGGTCTCCGCCATCTCACCAGAGCTTCCAGAGCTTTTTTTTCCTGTGCTTTTTAGTCCCCTGAGGAGCTTGGATGTGCAGTGGTGTCTGGGCACTATGTGCCATCATCCGCCAAGCTCCTCCCCTGCTGTACATAGCACTGCAAAGTCTATGCTGCACCCGACTGCCATGAGGTGCTGCTACAGAATGGAGCATCCCCTGAACCCTTCCCTCCCCTGCCGCCACGGCTCATTTCCGAACACGGGTCACCAGTGTGGCTTCCAGGGCCTCAACCCTGAACCCTCAGCACCACAGAGTCTATTTAAAAACTGTAAATTCCCCACACCACAGCTGGGTGCAAACTGTATATACTCTCAGTAAGCCCCTAGTAGAAGAATCTAGTCACTAAATAAGACCCTTGGAGGAAGTTATCTGCCCCTGCCTGCGGGTTAAAAAACAATGACCCTTGGGATAAAAGCACTGAGACAAGTCATCCTGGAAGAGCATCAGCAATAGCCAAGCATCCCATAAACACAAAATCACACTTACCCCACTAATGCAAAGCACTACTGGAGGCACGTACAAAATCAACTGGCTAGCCCACTTAAAGCAGGACTGAATGGTGCCAAAAGGTGAGCCTCTCAAAGAATCTGCAGGAGGGAAGCACAGCAGACACAGAAATGTGCTTCATCCTTGTTTGGACTCATCAATGTGCCACATCTAAATCTCCACCCAGGAGGCCAGGGAGTCAAGCCATACCTGATCTCACAGCGTTGCGTCACTATGAGCTCATAACTGCCTGAAGCTTGCACTCTTTGCTTCCACTGCAGGCATTATCTGGAGATGAACTTCCTGGTGTGGGCTCACTAGTTATACTAGCTTGTAGCAAAACAATCAAAAATGTCCAACTCCTATTAATCCACAATTCCATGTATCAATGTTCAGGTAGTTAACTTCCATACCCTGTTAGCTGCACTATCTGCATGACACCTCAAACCACAAAGAAATCAACAGTTTTTTTTTTTTTTATGCCAGCAAGCACATTAGACAGGCTAGTGAGTCTCTCAACCTTATTGGGGGCACAATATGAAACTGCAGGGGGTACAGTAAGGGATAATGTGAGGAAGTTTTCTACACAGAGAGAGGGTGGTCGATGCTTGGAATAGCCTGCCACAAGAGGTAGAGGGGGGGCAGGCACAAGGGAACCTTGAGAGGGGAGGGAGTGATGAAAAGCCATTGATCACATATGGTCAGTGATCACACACACTGCATAGGGCCTATGGGCAGACTGGATGGGCCGAGCTACCCTTATCTGCAGGCAATTTATATGTCTGCCTCTAGGGAGGCAGTATAGCAGAGTGGTTTATGGCTCTGAGCTGCAAATCTGGTGACATCCAGCAGACCAGACCCAGTCTGAATCCCACAGCTTCCACTTGCATACTGTGTGACCCTGAGCAAGTCACTTAACTTCCCTGTGCTCCCAGGTTGCTCCTGTAATAAAAAGCTTTCAGCTTAGTATGCTACTCCTGGTTAAACTAAATGAATAAAAATTGTTTCTATAGTCTAAGACTGACGAGTAGTTCTACTCCCCTCCCCTCCCCTTTTTTTCTTAAACACAAGTTCCTGGTCCTTGGCATTCTTTGTTAAACATGATGTCTGTTTTAACTCTTTCACACAGACTTATTTATTGTGCTGCTTTTTGTGCGGGTCGCAAAAATGAAGATTTTGACCTCACTCACCTTCACGGAATTCACCTGCTGAACAGGTAAACTCATTTCATACTAGCGAATGCCTATTGGAGGAGCAGCTAACACCTCGTCGACATTTCCTTAACGGCGTTTATTTACTAAAGCTCTAGTCCTCCCTATAGTATACGGAACCCCACTGGAAGCCGAGCATCACAACAAACAGACTTCAACCTAGTTGTCCATTCAGCCACCCAAAGCCCTAACACTGACACACATTAAACGTGAGCGCCTTTAAACAGCCTCAGAGAACAAATTAAGAGAAAGATCCTGCGCTGGAGCAGTACAGTAACCCCACATCAGAGAGCCAGCAGGACAGACAGATGTGCATGCAGTCCCTGTGCTAACATCCTGCGGTGCAATGCTGCCTAGGCACCGCAGCGCTGCGCAGGTAGGGCACCAACAGACCCCCGGCCAGGTGAGCGCACGGAACAGCTCGTTCTCAGGACCGCAGCTCGCCCAAAATGACGGCTGGGTACATCTCAGTGATCCCAACTCAACTGGAAAGCAGGAAAGGATATTGCCTGATGAGGCAGTCCACCTCCCCTTCGTCCGGTCCCTGCAGCTCCGCCGCCTCCTCCTGCTCATCCACAAATTTGTTCTCGTCGTACTCATCAATGTCCACCTTCCGAAAGCGCGACGATGACGTGTTTTTCGCCATAGCAGCGGTACTGACACGTTATTTCACGAATAAATAAATAAGGGAATATCGGCGCAGCTGCAGCGGCGGCAACCGTCTCATGGACCCAAGCCGCTCTCCTCCGCTGCGCTCCGCTTCCTGACGATATGGCAGCACGGTCACTCCGGAAGCGGAAACGCGTCACGCCGGTGCTGGGGCAACTGCAGAGGGTGGGGGTGATCTGTGGTACGTCCGTGCACCTGTTAGTTACGGATTGGTGGAGCGTGGAGGAAACTTTGTGACTCTTTCACCGGTTGTGTCTGATAAGTCCTTTCAGACTCAGATGATCTGAAGAAATGTCCGCATTGTACTTCAGATAGAGCGATTACGTTAACTGGGGAAAAGTTCTATAGATCCTCCTCAATTATTATTATAGGGGCTTTCACAGGATAGGAAATAATAGTCTACAGAAAAAATGGCAATTGAGATGAAAACAGTCCGGTGGAGATATGCATCTGTCTCACTTGTTTTGTTTTTTTTTCGTATGTCGAGAATGGGTGTAAAATGATGCCTGCCTATTACGGACTTACACACATACCTCACAACTGTACCACATTATGAGGAACGTTCCTCATTTTACTTCACAAAAGCTCCCTGTTCCACATTGTGAGGACTTGTTCCACATTCAGTATTAACATTTTAAAGCAAAAATCTTTAGTAAATTATGCATAAAATATATATTTCAATTAATAACAGACTTTCTGAACATAAATGCAACCATTTTAACAGTGTTCTGAGCCTCCTAGGTAAATATTTGATTAAGTGTTTCACATTTTGCTCATTTGTTCCACATTTTGAAAGGCAATGTTCCACATTTGGGGAACAAAAGGTTGAGAGATATGCTTACACACATAGGAAAACTTTGAAAAACGATATTTTGTAGTACATGTGAGAATAACAATTAGTGGCCAATGATATGGCAAACTGTGTTTGCTTTTGTGTTTAGCCAGGCCGTAATGTAAATGCCTTAAGTCAACTGGCCATGGATACGCCCTGTTCTATGCAGCATGTATCAATACTTTTTTTTTTTTTGGTAAACTTTATTTTAAAAATCTTCCAAGTATTACATGCATTTACCAGCCCTCGAGAGGATAGGCACTTCTCTTATATATCACCGTACCACACATGTGACCTTTATTCCCAATCTAGATGGCTTCAACTGGACAAACGCATAAAATACCAAACTTGCATCACGGCCAAGAAAATTATAATGGGGCTTGCCCCACCTGGTGTCTGTGACCTCCTTAAGCCTAGACATAGGAACGTCACTACAAGGAGATCCAATTCCCATCTGCTATATATCCCATGATGTCGCACGACCCAAGGACAAAGATCATTTGCCTATTGGGCATCCAACTGGCTCAACTCTCTTGGCAGCGATATAGCCACTGCTCATACACTCGGCCTCTTCAAGTCCAAGCTGCGCTTCTCACTGCTTGTATCCTGCAATTGCCCATCTTAACATTTCTACCGTTCCAGCTGCACATGCCCCAGTACCCAGCACTTACAATCAGTATTTGCAGCCCTAGCACCTTACCTGTCATATTCCCTCAACAAGGCCTCCTGGCTGCACTGTCTCCCGCCCTTGCCCACCTCTCCCCCATATCTCCACTCCTGCCCCGCCCCCAACCACCTCCCGAACTCCCCTTACCCCCTACACTCCTTCCCCTCGATCTCCTACCCTCACCCCCACACACCCCTTCCTTGTCTTGCTTATAGCGCAAGTCTTTGTACTGGTTATTACATGTCTGTAAGTCAATGACTATATGTTTGTAACTAAAAATGATGGCTGTTGCACACGCTGACGTGGAACCTTTGTAAAAGAACCTCGGCTCAAAGGTATTGTAATCCTAGATTGAAATAAATAAAAAAAAAAAAGATTTATACAGGGTATTTCAGCACATATTGCACATGAATGACACATATACATGACATACTCTTAGAGTATACTTTGACATGAAATAAACCCATACAGGAGTGGAGCCCATGTTGTTGCTTGGACTCCTACGGCCTGGCTTGCAGACGGTAAGTTACATGGCCAATATATACAGATACATGTAGGTAGGCTTGACCTTTACAGGGTTTTAAATAATTGATTAGCACTTTTTTTCTTGGGACAATACTAACTGTACAGAAAGCATTTATGTAGGTTTTCTAGAAGTGTTATGTTTGTAAAACACAGTGAGGCAAGTGCTATGCATTTTCACAATGTTTTAGAACATTTATGAGCAAAACGCTAATCAATTTTTAGAGTTAAATAAAACCCTGCTTTATATTGTACCTAGAGTATAGGTTCCAGGGTTATAGCAGGATTAGAACGATGGAAACCAGGAGGACTGCACCGCTGCACCGCCCTTTCCACTAGATCCCAAATTTTCTGAAATTTCTCATCTTGGTATTTAAACCTGTATTGTATTCTCTCTAGTTTCATACACTCCACCAAATCTTGGGCCCAAAGTGCAGTAGGCGAGGTGTTAGGTGGCCTCCAGAACAAGGCCAGCTGACAAAGGCTCAGCACCAGTCCTAACCGTAGCAGTGGATTATTTCCCACCTCGCCTCGCTGCTGGCACCCCACCCTCAAGCCCAGGAGCATTTTATTTATTTATTTAGTTGTTTAACCAGGTATAGCACACTAAGCTGAAAGCTTTTTTACAGGAGCTACCTGGGAGCACAAGGAGGTTAAGTGACTTGCTCAGGGTCACACAGTATGCAAGTGGAAGCTGTGGGATTCAAATCCTGGTCTGGTCTGCTGGATGTCACCAAATTTGCAGCTCAGAGCCTTAGACCACTGCGCTATACTGCCTCAATACACGTACATATTTTTTTTTTTTTTTTTTCCACTGGGTCCAAGGCAAGAGGCTGCCCTAGAATTTGTTGCAGGAGCAACAAGATTTCTTTCCAATAGGCATAGACTTTGGGGCAGTCCCAAATCAAATGGAAGAATGTACCAGTGTGTATTTTGCATTCGGGGCAAAGATATGGGACCAAGGGGTCAATCCTACGGGCCAAAATTGGCGTGAAGTAAATTTTCATAAGAACATTATATTGGATTGCCCATAGGCGATTATTCACTGAACATTTAAGAGAGTGTTTAAAGATCCAAGCCCAGTCACCCCCAGTAAGACGGTCAGGAAACACATCTTCTTCCCAGCCCTTTTTAAGTCTAGCCAGCTGGTCTGGAAGGGCCACCACCAATGGCTTGTAACATACCCTGAGGGGTTTAAAAGTGTGGTCCTGGTGTCTGCCCGTAAAAGTTTCTTCCAGGGGAGACTGCCCATAGCCTCCTGACCCTACACCCACCAATGCTTTTTCTATTGATTTCCGTAGGGAAAGATAGGGGAGAGATTGTATTTTTGTTTAATTATGTGAAAATCCAAGACCTGCCCATCACTCACTATCTGCTCTAATAAGTAAAGCCCCTTAAGGTTCCATAGAGCAAGAGTTTTATGGGGTATTTTTCCTTCCTCCCAGCTTTTCATGATTCAAGGCAGTGTTCGGAGACAGTGCCCCCTTGTACTTTAAGATATGGTGGGCCGTATGCCATGCCCTCCAGGTGGCTCTATAGTGCAGGGGTGCCGACACTTCTTCCCCAGCTCCCCCACAAGGCCTCCCACCAACACTTCGTAATATAGTGGTACTTTAGACTTCGTCTCCAGACCCACCCATATTGGTTGATTCTTCCACTGCCCGTCAAGTCCTGAATGTGTGCTAGTTGGGGTGCCAGGTAGTAATTTTTGACATTGGGTATCCCCAGGCCCCTATATGCAACAGGTTTCATAGTATTGCTTTTTAATCTTGGGCCTCTTCCCTTTCCATAACAGCTGGGTGATAGCACCCTCTAGAGCCTTAATATATCTTTTAGGAATATAGACTGGTACCATCTGGAAGGGGGATGCTCATCTTTATGAGACTGACCCCGTCTAGCAGGGTTAAAGGAAGGGACCTCCAGTTACAACAGTCTTTTTTAACCTTAGCCACCACCCTATGCATGTTAATATCTGTCATTCTGGAAAGCTTAGCCGGGAGGTATATGCGCAGATATTTGATTTCCTGGGACAGAGGGACAAGGCACTGATTAAGTCTAATAGGAACCTTGCTAGCACCCAAGGGCATCCATTCACACTTGCCCCAGTTTATTTTATGGCCAGAAATTGGGCTATAGGTATCAAAAATGTGGGTTAAGGTGGGGAGGGCAACCTCCGGGTCCCTTAAAAAAAGCAGGATGTCGTGTGCAAAGAGCGAAATGACATGGTCCTTTCCCCCAACTATAAAGCCCTGGATGTCTCCATGAGAATAAATAGTTTCCGCCAAAGCTTCAATAGTAAGGACGTATAAAAGTGCAGATAATGGTCATTCCTGTCTCATGCCATGCCTAAGAGGGAAGGGGGAGGAAATAGTGGAGTTGGTTAAGATCTGGACTTGGGGAGAATTATATAACGTCCGAATCCACCTGAGTAAAGTGGCCCCCAGACCATATTTTTTAAGGACTGCAAACATGAAGGTCCACTCCACTCGGTCAAACGCCTTTTCAGTGTCTAATGCTAATAGTCCTCCGCCCCTTCCTCCTTTTCGGGTCCAACCATGGATAATATTCTCCGTCCTACGTATATTTTGTTTGGCCTGTCCCCCCCCCGACAAAGCCTCCCTGATCCAGATTGATTACCTTCAGCAGGAGTCTATCTAGTCTCGGGTAACAACTCAGCCAAAATTTTGTAATCAGAAGTCAAAAGTGATATGGGTCTGTACGACCCACATTTGAGCGGGTCTTTCCCTGACTTGGGTAAAACCACAATAGTGGCCATGCACATGGAAGGGGGTAGAGTCCCCATCCACTAAGCTGAGTGTAAGAGAGTCATTTGAAGCATAAAGGGTCCTATCTCCTCCCACACCAGTCTGTAGAATTCGAGGGGAATCCCGTATGGGTCTGGTGCCTTACTTCTCTTCCCCTTCCAGGCTGCCCATTTCAGTTCCTCCTCAAATATTGGAGAATCCAGATTCTCCCTATCCTCCTCTCCCACTGAGGGTAGCTCGATGTTCTGGAGAAAGCCCTCTGGATCCCCATCCAGGGCAAACTCTGAGATGTAGAGGGTGGAGTAAAACTCCTTAAAGGTGGCATTTATTTGGGATTGGTCATACGTAATGTCCCCTCCCTTTTTTCCAGCCCCATGACCATCCTATCAGCCCTCTTACCCTTTACTAGGCCAGCTAGCCACTTCCCTGCCTTATCCCCATCAAAGTGAGTCCCTGCTTTGGTGATCAACAGATTTCTTTCTATTCTACGGTCAAGATATTTTATTTAAGGAGCACTTTAAAGTCTTTAGTTGCTGTGCTTTCTGGGGGTTGATATTCCCCATCAGGTCCCATTCCAATGCTCCCATCTGTTTCCTCTGGTTCCTTTTCTTCTCTGTGCAGTTTCTTTTTGAGATAGGAGTAAGATATAGCCTTCTCATAGAGATGTGCCCTGAGTGCATCCCAGGTATTATGCACTGTTGTCTCCTGAGGGTTATTATGCACTAGATATTCCCAAATACTATCCCTGACCTGAGATACAAATCCTTCATCTACTAATAAGGAAGGATCCATTTGCCAGCTGGGTCTTGGGTCTCTCCTACCTGAAGTTGTAGTTCTACCTGCAAGGGTGCATGATCCGAGACCACCATAATAGGTTTCCTCCAACTGCCCTGCCCACACCATTAGAAGAAATAAATAATCAAACAGTGTATATACCTGGTGGGCCAAAGAGAAAAAAGAATATTCTCTGGCAGTCGGGGTGGCCCTGCCTCCATGCTCCATCAAAGCTCATCTCTCCACCATGCTCGTGAGGCTGCCGTGCTGCTCGGGGGTGGGGGTGGGATCTAGATCTCGGACCGGAGTGATCTAAAGCAGGGTCCAAGTATGTGTTAAAGTCCCCACCTATTATTAAATTATCCAATAATGGGGCTAGTGTGACCCCCAGGTATGTAAAAAAGGTGCATCAAAATGAGGACTGTACACCGAGACCAAAGTGTATATTATACCCCCTATATCCACCTTCACTATCAGGAATCTTCCCTGAGGATCTGCTTGTGTTTTCAAAATTTTGTGGGGTAGGTTAGGCTGCAACCATATTGCAACTCCGCTAGCCCTGGAAATAAAAGGTGCTGTCAGCAAGGTACCCAACCCCCATGCAGTCGATAGCATCAAGGCCTCCTCTGAAGTGGAGTGAATCTCCTAGAGGAAAACTATGTCCCCCAATTTTTTTGATATTGACCCAGACCTTTTTCCTTTTGACCACATGTCGTAGTCCATTAATATTCCAAGTTATAAACTTCAACTTATTCATGTTACAAACCCCAAGTAAAAGGATGTCAATGTCGTGTTTCCCACTTTCATGCACCCTGTACAAACATGCAGTCTTGGAAGAAAAGTTTTCAACTTTTTTAACATTCCCAACAAATCCCTCATCCCCAAAGTATGGTCTTGAAACAGAACAAAGTTGCCCCAACTGACCAAGAATTAGTCATACACAGCAAGTTGTATACTGTGAGCCCCCAATAACCCCCTCCCTCCCCCAACAAACAACCCCCGTAACACCAACAAGAACCCAAATAACCCCTTCCTAACCCCTGTTTATTTAAACTATTCACTGCTACTTTGCATGGATCGAGGAGGCTATCCACTTTTAAAAATTCCATGACATTACTCTAAAGTATGCTTGCCATCCTTTGTTTCTGGAAGACTGCCATAGGCAGTGGTTGCTGTCGTAAGGTGAGGACCAACATGGACCTCCTCAGACAGAACCCAGTAAAGTACTACTGTGCCATCTGCATATGAAACCATAAGAAAGAAGAGTCTCCCACTTAGATTGCAGCCCTCTTATATTAAGCCTATAGAAGCCAGCACTTACTCCCCCGAAATATGATCACCCAACAGAACACAACAGAGAGTGCCGAACTCCAATATTATGCTGAGTACAGTTTTAATCTACACTGCACATTTGTTCTCATGTTGTGTTTCTGGGGGCTCCCAAAGATAAAACTCCAGGTGGGAGCCAGGATACTGTCTCGGTTTTAAAAGGTAAGGCCCAGAGCCTGCAGAATGAGTTGCCATCCGGTCACAATCAAAAAAGAAAACAGTTCAATCAGCCATCACAGGAGAGTACTTTGTTCGGGTCAGTACATCTAGGCCTGGCATGGCATTAAAATCAAGAAATGTTCTCTGCACGTGCATACTAGTCCAGCCTTATTCCCACGGCCATAGACCCAGCCATTTTGTCCAACTAGCTGGAGGGCAGACAGAGGAAATTCTGTCACTGATCAGGGTGTGCCTTCCAGCAAGTTGTAACGCAGGGATATCGTGGGTGGGAGCGGAGAGGGGAGCCCTAGCCAAACCAGCCCTTATCGGCCCCGAAAAGGAATTGCGGGCTGGCACTCAGAAATGTGTACCCCCCTGCACCACGTCCCAATCACAACACACCCCAGCAACAGTACCTCTGTAAGGGTCTGCTCTCCTTCCTAAAACACCACAAGATAGATTCCTCAGCATGCCTCAGTGTTCCTTTAGTTGCCCACAGGCTTTTTCCAGGTCAGCCACGCACTCCATAGTTGCATCAGGACTGGTAAAAGATTTTGGCTTTCCTCCCTGTGGCCTTATGATAAGGTGTGCCAGGTAGACAAGTGCGAATTGGCATCCCAAATTGTGGAGTCACTTCTTAACCTCAGCAAATGCTTTTCTTTGAGTTTGGAGCTGCCAGGAGTAGTCAGGAAACAAGTTGATGCATGAGTGATGTACCATTATTTTCCCCTTCTGCCTAGCCTTTTTAGCACAGTTTGCCAGTCCATAAATCGCAGGAATTTTATGATGATGTGTCTGGGTCTCTGGTCAGGGGCAGGTTTAAGGCCAGAGGACTGGTGCACATGCTGAATTTCCAGGGAGACCTCTGTGGGAAGATCCAGGGTGTCACGGAGCCATTTCTTAATAAATGAGGCACAGTCTCTCCCCTCCAGACCTTCTGGTAGGCCTATGACTCTTACATTGCACCTACGTTCCCGATTTTCATGATCGTCTATTGTGTGATGGTCGCTGAACTGGTAGTCCGCGCGCTACTGTTGGGCCTGGGGTTTCATCATTCTGCATGGTGAAGGGAACTGTCTGACAACCAGCAGCGCCAGCGACACCATCAACAGGTGGGATGGCGAGGGTCAGCTTAAGGTTCGAATGGGGGTGGGTTGATGGAATCACCCGACAAGGAGAAGCACAAGTCGTACACAGAGGTTGGATGAAGCAAAGACGTTTATTAGACAGGAGGGGAAGGAGGACATGGTTATACAAGAAAATACCAACAGCAAACACAACAGGGATTATGGACAGCATTGTGGATAACAACTAACATGCAACTAGATCTAAACTATATGTTATTCTCTTCTCTTCTATAGGTACTCCAGTCTATCGGTCTATATGTACGTCAGCCTCAGGCCACTCTACAGTATTCATCTCGGCTTAAGGCCACTCTGTAATATTCTTATCCCTATTACAATACCCTACCCAGAGGTCTGTGCCTCAAGAGTGTAACTTATTACTTTATCATACCATGTGACAAGCATTCAACATACAATCAGCAAACAGTCTCACACTCTCAAAGTCTATTAGATGCAGATGTCCGTCGTCTTCATGCACAATTGAAGAGTAGGGGTTAAAAGAAAGGGGAACTCCTGCTTGGCACCATGTCACCAGAAAACCTACGAGAGGTTGCAAAAAGGGAATGGAAAGATTGGTAAACAGACCATAGGCATCAACCAACCCACTCTCCAGGGTTGCCACAATACAAGAGCACAAACTGACTGACTTGGGGTAATGCTCTTTCCTGGCACAAAATCCTTTGACTGAGCTGCCAATGGTGAAGAACCAAAACGTGGCAAGGAATCCACCTGCAGGATTGCCACAAGAGAAGGAATCTGCTACTTTCTCCTCGGCACCAACCCTCGACCAGGGTTGCCAAGAACGAAGAAGAACTGCTGCAGGTTTTCCTGGCACCTACCCTCAACTAGGGCTGCCAAGTGAACACTGGACTTGGTGAAGAGGAGGCCTACCAAGAATGAGAAAGACACTACTGAGCTGCTTCTGGCAACAGATCTGCTTGGAGGACCATCAGACTCGAGCTACTACCCTGAGGATTGCACTGGTGATGCACGACAAAACAAGCAAGAAGGAGTAGGAGATGAAGATCAGGATTCCACAAAGATGAAGAACAAAATAAGAAACGCCGGCCACGACCACACTTGGCTACGATAGATCCGTCTACCGGCAGGCATCTGAGAGGGACGGACGAGGCTCTTTCCAGTTGTCTTTCTTCCAAGATGCTCAGGAACTGGTGGCCATGACTCTTCAAAGGACGTCAATTTTGACTACGGCAAACGAAAGGGCCAGAAGAGGTTGAAGTCTTCTGCTGGCTGAAGATGGCTATGGTGAAGAGTTGATGGAAGCTGAAGATTGAATCACAGACCTGATGCTGCACAGTGGTACTTCTTTTAGCACAATACACTGGAATATTCACTTTCAGGGGCAGTTTGCCTGGATCAGGGGCAAATTGCAACAATTCGGGGCAATTGTTCACTGTCAGGGGCAACTTGCTTGGAGCAGGGGCAAATTGCGACAATCCGGGGCAATTGTTCACTGGCAGGGGCAACCTTCCTGGAGCAGGGGCAAATTGCAACAATCTGGAGCAGTTGTTCACTGTCAGGGGCAAATGACCACAATCCCAATATTATACAATACAGTCTCGGTGCTTCTTGCAGTAAACACAACAGTTGAGATGCTGGAGGAATAAACAGTTCATAGAAACAGTACAACAGCTGATAATCACTTCATAACAGGTTGCGTGCTTAAGCATCCCTTAGTCTGACCCTTTTCATCTTGGGTCTGTCTTCATTAGGATCTGGCTGCACCTGAACACTTTAAGGGAATTACCCCAGCTATTTAGCCTGGTTACACTAACTGCCCGTATGCCTGCTGCCCTCTTCCCAATGAGCTGAGATGCCCTACCTTTACTGGGCCTGGTGCCCCTTTACTACTATGGGCCTGGCTGCCCTCACTTTACTGGGCCTGGTGCCCTTTATTACCACGGGCCTGGATGCCCTCTCTGAACTGGGCCTGGTGCCCTTTGTTACCACGGGCCTAGTGCCCTTTCCTTACTGGGCCTGGTGCCCTACCTGAAATGGGCCTGGTGCCCTACTTAAACCTGGGCCTTGCGCCCTACTTAGACCTGGGCCTCGCCCTATTAAATCTTGTGGGCCTGGCACCCTCTTAACTCTGGGCCTGGAGTTGCCCTTTTTATTCTGTGGCAGGGCCCCTTTAAATCTTGGGCTCAGAGAGCCTGCTGCCACTCAGAATCTCAGTCCCTCCTTAAACTCAGCCCCCTCCTGAATATTTAAAAGGGCTTTACTTGGCCTTGCTCTACTGGCCCCTCCCCAAGGGCGTCGCTAGCCTGTCCCCCTCTTGGATATTAAATTCAGGGTCCTTGCTTCCCGACCCTCCCGTGGTACTCAGCTGCTTCCTTATGCGTCTACTGCGCTCTTTAATAATAAAAAAAATACACACCACAGTCTTTTCAGGTGGGCGGTCAGCATGAAACAAGTGCTGCCGCTGAATCATACCTCTGCTGGTTGCTGGACTGGATCGGGAGGTGCTCAGGCAGTGGGAGGGATCTAAACAGGTAGCAGGGGGCCTCAGACGGCCAACAGCTTCTTGGCAATGCGGCACTGGCTAGTCACCAACTGGGAACCGAAATTAACTTTTAAGATTAATTGGGGGACCAAAATAAATAAACGACGGGGCTCCCAAGCCCACAACGGCCGAACTGGTCGCTTTCTTCTTCGTGATGCCCCAATGACACCATCGACCACGCTACACAACAGCAGGAGGGATCTTCAGGCAGTGGAGGCAGAGCAGGCACACAGCTAAGTCCTCAGGGATGGCTTCAACCCCCAGGTAAGTCCTCTCCTTGTCCCTTTGACTTACTGTGTCCTCTCTCCTCGACAGCTGCTCAGGAACTGACAAACTGAACTGCAATTTTAAAACTAAACCCTTCTAGTTCTGGAATGGCTGGAGTGGAATGCTGTGCATGAGCAGCTCAGCACAGCATTCCATCCAAGCCATTGTCTCTTGTGCTGCATACAAAATTCTGCTTTTTGACAACTTTCAGTGCACAGGGCACTTTTCTATTTTTTTTCAGTGTTTCTCCCATTTACAAGGAGGGGAATTCACATTTGAGGGGCCCCTTATTACTGTACCCTGCAGCGTACACCTACAACAGGCACCCTGGGCACCTGTCACCCCTAGGCTTTTACTGCTACTATTTTTTTACTGCAGTGCCCCAACTTTGGGGCATTACAATAGCTTGTTTCAGAAATTCGATCTCTCATAGAGCTTTTTGTAGATCAGTGCGAGAGGTTTGTAAAGAGTCCTCCTGTGTGCTGACCCATGCTTCTAGCTTCTCCAACCTGGCCTCATGCTGATCGATGGTATCCAACACGGAGTTCACGGTCTGCTGGAGGTGCTGTATCTGTGTGGTGAGATTCTCAAACCCAGCCTCCATCCTTGTCCCCAAATCATATTTCAGATCTTTTAACACTCTCCAGTGCATGGTACCCCTCAGTGGTGGTGGAAGGGGTCGCTGGGTCCATTCTAGGAATGGCAGGTGACGCGCCTTTAGCTTGTGATGATGCCGGGCTGCCTGCACCAGAGGCTGTCCCAAGCTGGATTTTTGTAGGCCTTTACTTGTCTCCACAGATGAGTGCATTTTAAATGGCAGTTTCACCTGTTTCCTCACCAATTTCGTTGGCGCTGGCATTTAGCAAGGTCTTGTATCTCAGATTTGACCGAACTGCTGGAGTAGCATGAGGGATGGCAAGATAATGTAGTGGATAGCTGCGGAGCTCCTAGTTCAAACGTCCATCTTGCTCCAGCACTTGGCCATGCCCCAGTATGTATCAATACTTGAGCCTTCAGTATTGAAAATGCTGACCACTCTCGGTTCAGTTGTTAGGCTTAGTAAGGTGTGAGGATATTATGATAACTTATTGTAATTGATTTAGTGTGATTTTATTTTGTTTTGATATTTCCCCAGTAAATGTAACCACTCCAACCCCAGTACAATACAGGACTTTCTGTAGTTCATCTGAAACTAACAGACCTTTATTAGATATGTAAGTGGTTGCTGTTCCAAGACCCTTGGGGGTTCACCTCTCCACCTTTCCCAAGGAGGGCAGCCTGGGTTCCCTAAGGAGTTGCTACGCTGGCCTAACGTGGCACAGTGTATCCACCTGGGGTAGTGATATGGGGTACCTGGCTGCTGAAACACAGATCTGTCACCCCAAGAAACAATGCATAAACTGCCCACACAGTCCCACCCCTAGAACAAGTAATACTGTAAGCAATGACAATTCCCAAACCATAAAATGAAATTTGAAGCAGTTTATTTAAAACAGGGTATGGAAAGAACAAGGGGTCCCAAGGGTAAAATGGATGAAGTGGGGATTGCAATAGTTCTATAACCAATAAAAGCAATGAACAGTTCAATTATCTTGCCCACAGCTCTGCACCCCCAGCAGTCCTCAAACCCCAATGCAGGTGCACCCATCTTAATTCCGCCAAAGGTCATGGGTGAAGGATTTCTCAGTGGTTGCAGTGGGTACTGCATTGGGGATGCTGCTAGTAGGGTGGAGCTCAGTGGCATGCTTAAAAAGTTGCAGGAAAATTACTTTTAAATGCACTTGCTGAACGCAACTTTAATTGGTCGAACATTTGGAAAAAGGGGCCCCTATTTGTGATCCAAATAGGATTTTGGCAGCTAGATGGCCTCACTGGATCTTCTGCCTGGGCTTCTCACACTGGCACAGTCCTGCTTAGGACTTTTCCCTCAACTCCTGACACAAAAACCTTGCTTCCCAGCTCCAGAGTTGAACCCTGGGTTTTTCTGTTGATTCTGAAGTGTCACACTCTCTGCCTTTGGTACTGGCTGCTGGCAAATCTGAAAGGATGCCATGCTCCCAGCTGGGATGCTGACTTCTTTAGACTTGCTGATGGTGTTTTTGCTTCACTTTTTTGATGGTTCTTTGAGGCTTAGGACCTGGGTAGATGCAGGTGCCTTCCTGGACTGGAGACAGTGTAGGGGTTAAGCCCCCTGAGGGGGGAGTCTATGGAGGGGTAGGGAAACCCCAGTTCCAACTTGCCTTTTTTGAAATAAGAGTATGTTGAAAAACTTCTTTTCTGCTTCTGTCTCACAATTACTCAGAGATCCCTTTACTTCTGAGTCTGCCAGGCAGGACAAAACCTGGACAGACTGTGGCGCATTGACTGATACCTTCACATACAGTCCTCTCCCTGAGGGCTGACCCAACTGCCACAAACTTTTCAAAACTGGCCCTTTTAAGCAGTCTGAAACCAGACACCTGATTGGACAGGCAGGTTCTCAGGCAGAAGCTCCATGGCTCAAGCTGTTCTCTGGTCGAGATTCATGGGCCCAGGGAGTCCGACCTATGACCCTTTCTCATGGTGTTCTGTGGTGCTTGCTGTCCTTGGGGGTTGCCATCTTTGTTTACAAAACTCCCCCCATCTTTGGCAGGTTGCTGCCTCTTTATTTCTAGGCCCACAAAGTTAATTTTGACATCCCCTGGCCCCACTTACCAGCATGCGGCCAGGGCTGTATTTAATTTCTTGGGCACTCATCCTGTTTTAGAGTTGGGAGTGTTTTTAATTGGGAGGCACCTGTTTGAGCTGCTCTCCCTCTTTGTGCATATGTGCACTGTTTTTTTCTGTTCGCAGTTGTGTTGGCAGTTTTGGGGGCAGAAAAGCCTTTTTCTGTGCACCTGATGGTATGATCAGTACTTGGTCCTGGCTGTACTTCCTGTTCTGGAGCTGGGACAGTCCCTAGCTTTGGGCCAACTGCCTGATTTCCCTTACAGAGCACTGGCTCCGTTTTCAAGCTTTGTGCTCATGTGCAGCAAGATGTCGCATTCCCCAGTCCTATTTGGTGCCTGGGCTGGGAGAACAAAACCAGCTGCTTATTTTGTTTTTTTGGCCCCCCCTCAGCCTCCAACACTTTGGAGGGGCCTGAGGTAAGGGGGTGATGGGCGGCAATGGCCGTGGATTTCCTGGATGGAGCCCTGAGCCCTGGTTCTCATTCCACCAGGGCTCCCATTGGGGGAACTCACCTGCTGCCCTGTCATTCCCCTTGCCGCAGTCCCAGGGGACCAGAGGGTGAAGAGCCAGAGATGTGGAGGAGACTTAAAGTAAGCCCCAGACTGGGGGGAGGGGCTTACAGATACAACCGGGAAATAGAGTGGCATATTGATATCTTAGGTCCTGCAAGTAAGAGTAGAGTACTGAAGTACAGTATGGAGCCAGCAGCTCTGTGAGTAACAGGCTTCTTTTGTAACTCCTGCTTTTGTGATTTCTATTTTGAACTTGAATATGTAGGTATTACAGACAAAGAAGGCAGAGCCCATCATGTTCTCAGTTTCTTATAATTAACCCTCAGTTCCCTTGTATATCAAGTAATTATCTGGATTTTATTAAAATATGTGCAGTGGTTTTCAAAACTAAACTTCGCAGCACCAGTCAAACATTGCTATGAAAACTATATGTGTTCCAGGTTGTGTTACAAAAGTCGGCAAATTGATACTTTTCTTAGCTAGTGCTTTTTTGATGTGGTCCATTTCTCCAAAGTTGCTGAATGCTGCATCAGCATGCCTCCAGGCAGCTGATGTCATTTGGGGTGCTACTGTACTGTGGCTTTTTAAGAGGTTGTATTACTACTACTGTTGTAATGTTAACTTCTTTGATGCTGATCAGTGTCTGCTTTACAATAAGCTTTAATGGGCCTTATCTGTATTAATTTCTATTAGGAATGGATGTGTTAGTCCTGGTAGGGAAAATGATGTAATCACTTCTGAAGGAAAGAATTGTTGAGTACCTAGAGGCCAGTGAGGCACAGGACCCAAGGCAGCATGGATTCACAACGGGAAGGTCATGTCAGACAAATGTAATTGATTTCTTTAACTGGGTGACCAGAGTAGTAGACCAGGAAGGGACTGTGGACATGGCCTACCTAGACTTTAGCAAGGCATTTGACTCAGTCCTGCACAAAAGATTAATAAACAAATTAGCCAGCCTGG
The DNA here is from genome assembly GCA_016271365.2 of Neoceratodus forsteri. Taxonomy (NCBI): domain Eukaryota; kingdom Metazoa; phylum Chordata; order Ceratodontiformes; family Ceratodontidae; genus Neoceratodus; species Neoceratodus forsteri. The sequence goes on from JADMNL010000022.1 coordinate 320,520,067, forward strand.
GAGTAGGTCCCAGGGAGGTAGCCTGGGTAAAACATTGGCTGGACAACAGAACTCAGAGGGTAACAATAAATGGAGTCCACAGTGAAGAAAAGGAGGTTACTAGTGGGGTTACTGCAGGGTTCAGTACTGGGGCCGGTCCTTTTTAATGCCTATATAAGTGACATTGCAGAGGGACTGGAAGGAAAAGTATGTCTCTTTGCAGACGACACAAAGATCTGCAACAGGGTTGATATGCAAGGTGGGGTGGAAAGGATGAAAAAGGACTTGGCAAGGTTGGAGGAATGGTCAAATATATGGCAGCTTAGATTCAATGCAAAGAGGTGCAAAGTAATGCACCTGGGAAACAAAAACCCAGGGGAAGAGTACATAATGGGGTGAGATGACTGACAACAAAATGGAAAGGGACCTGGGGGTAGTCATATCAGATGACCTAAAGAAGGGCAAGCAATGTGAGAAGGCAGTAAGAAGGGCTGGGGGGATACTGGGTTGCATAGGGAGAGGCATCACCAGTAGAAAACAGGAAGTTGTTGGCCCTCTGTACAGACAGTTGGTAAGACCACATCTGGAGTACTGTGTACAGTTCTGGAGACCCCATCTTCGCAAAGACATAGAAAGGGTGGAGGCTGTCCAGAGGAGGGCAACCAAAATGGTGCAGGGTCTGCACCAGAAGACATATAAAGAAAGACTAAAGGAGCTTAAGATGTATAGCCTCGAGGAAAGGAGGGGGGGACATGATAGAAACTTTCAAATACCTCAAGGGAATCAACAAAGTCCAAGAGGGTAGCATCTTTCAGAAAAAGATATGCAAGAACAAGGGGCACAATTTGAAGATAGAGAGGGACTGCCTAGAAGTAATGTGAGGAAGTATTTCTTCACAGAGAGGGTTGTAGATGCATGGAACAGCCTTCCTGAGGAGGTCGTAGAGTCAAAAAGAGTGGGGGAATTCAAGAATGCATGGAACAGACATAAGGCAATTCTAGTGGGGGTTAGGAGGAATTAGACTGTTGGTTAACTAGGATCTGCAGCTTATCCTTTAGGTAGGGAAATGGGCAGACTAGGTGGGCCAAGCGGTCCTTATCTGCCATCAGATTCTACGTTTCTACGTCTATGTTTCTATGCACTGTATTCACTGTTTACTGGGTCAAAAGGTGCCCGTCTGCTCCCCCCCCCCCAGCTGTGGTATCAAAATCAGGAAAGACATTTTTGATAGCCTGGACCCACCCCTACTCCAAGGTGGAGGGCTCCCAAATCTGTCCTGCCACTGGAAGTGGGTCAGCTACATCACTTTTTCTCCTAGATCCTCCCTATTTTCTTTTCTCACATATATAGGGAGGCAGTATAGCGCAGTGGTTTAAGGCTCTGAGCTGCAAATCTGATGACATCCAGCAGACCAGACCTGGGTTTGACTCCCACAGCTTCCACTTGCATACTGTGTGACCCTGAGTAAGTCATTTAACTTCCCTGTGCTCCCAGGTCGCTCCTGTAAAAAGCTTTCAGCTTAGTGTGCTACTCCTGGCTTGATTCTCCCATGGGACTCAGATGGGATCACCTGGCTGGCTGACTGTGACCTCCTGAACCAGGCCCCCCACTACCGCTACCTAAGCTTGATCTGCACCTCGGGGTTGGTATGACTAGCTTCTCCTTGCTGGGCAGACCTCCCCGATGTTAGAATCTGCTGTTTGAGGAATTTCGGCTTCTGCATCAGGAGCAAACAAAGTACGACTCACCGATTATCTGAGGAGGTAGTTATCTCTGTGGTTGCTTTCTCAACTGTTGGGCTGGAGCTCGAAGTGCCCGGGGACCAGAAAAAAGAACTTGGACTGTTGCTGGCAGGGCTTGTGGCTCCCTGCTAGTGTCTTTGTCTTGTTGATGCTAAAAGTTTTTGAATTAGGCAGAAACGCTAATTGGTTTGTGAGGTAGCCGTGACGCTGGGCAGCCCACACAAAAAGCTGCAACCCAGCTCAGCGGCTTTATTCTCCCATAGGACTCCAGATCGGATCGCCAGGGGCAGCGAGAGTGACCTTCTGAACTAGGTCCCCCCCCACACTACCGCTACTCGCTTGATCTGCACCTTGGAGTTGAGGTGCCGGCTAGCTGCTCCTTGCCGGGTGGACCTACCCCGACGTTAGAATCTGCTACTTGAGGAATTAAATTGAATCATAGAACAAGAAGGCACTCCACCCTCAACTGGGCTCTGGTGTCAAACCCAAAGAACATACAGTTGGCAGGCACTATGGCCGATGCCCTGAGCGACCACTCACCCATCTTTTGTGTCTGAAAGAACAGGGCAGACAGGATTCAACCTAGAACCTTCACAATGCGGGACTACTCTAAATTTTCACCCAAGCAATATAATACCTTTCTCAGTAACACTGACTGGAGCCCGATACGATGCCTCCCTACCCTGGACGGGGCCGTCGCCTTCCTCCAGAAATCTCTCATGAGGGCCACCAACCTCTTTGCTCCGTTGAAGACTGGTTATTATGGTCTCACATCAATGAGCTGTTAAAGGGAAAAAGCAAGGCCGCCACAGGCCCCATTGTGGCCAATGGGCAGATACTGAATGATGGGACCCTCATTGCTGCAGCCCTCAATCGCCATTTCACTAACCTTGATGATTACAGGGCTGGGCTCCCAGTGATGAACAACAAGTCCTACACACTGGAACCTCTTAACCTTGACCGCCCAGCCTTTCATCTGAGGTTAGTGAAGGTTAAGGAAGTCCTCACCTTCCTAAAGTCCCTGAAAACCAGAGGTTTAGGAGGGCCTGATGGTATCCAAGCCTGACTGCTCAAGGACGGTGCTCCAGCACTTGCAAGACCCCTCACCTGGCTCATAAACTAGTCCCTTCTAGAAGGGACAGTCCCAGAGCTGTGGAAACACACTCATGTGGTTCCCATTCACAAAGGTGGGCCTACGGAACCCATTGGGAACTAGAGGCCCATCTCCCTGCTCTGCACCCTAGCAAAAATCCAGGAAAAACTGGTGTACAGTCAACTTCAAGAATACTTAGAGGTACACTGGCTTCTTTCCCCAGCCCAGCATGGGTTCAGAGCTAAACATGGGACAGACACCACTCTAACTAAGTTCACTGCGGATGTGCTTAGGCAACTTGACGCAGGGTTCAACACAGGAGCAGTTTTCATTGACCTCTCCAAGGCCTTTGACTTGGTCGACCACCAACTCCTACTTCACAAGTTATGTAACATAGGCCTGGACTCTCATGCTCTCAGTTGGTTTGAAAGCTACCTTACCGGTCACTCTCAGAGGGTCAAGTGGAAGGACAAGATCTCTGATCCACTGCCCCTAAAGGAGGGGGTACCACAAGGGTCCATACTTGGTCCCCTTCTCTTCTCTTCTCCCTGTTTATAAATGATCTGCACAACCTCTGCGGGAGCGGTGCTGTTCAGTATGCTGATGACGCCATGATATATAGATCCGCGGACAACCTGGGAGACCTAGGTCCATCCCTCCAAGAGGACCTACACACTATGGAGGACTGGCTTATTAAGAACAAAATGGTCCTCAATACCATAAAAACCAAGTCCATGTTGTTCGGACTTAGATCCCTTTGCCTAAACAGAACACAACACCTGTAACTCACTTCCTGGGCGGGTAACAATCTAGAAGTGGTTGCCTCCACAAAATACCTTGGCCTTACTTTGGACCAAGGACTCACTCTAAAACAGCATGTTGACCAAGTCACCAAAATCATTCATGGTAAACTTGGTACCCTTTATTGCCTCAAAGATTAGCTGATCCCAGAAGCCAGGACTGCCATTGCTTCGTGTGTCCTCCTCCCAACACTCACCTATGCTGCCCGATACTTCAGGGAATGGCCAAGCTTGAGTTCAATAAGTTACAGGTCTTGTACAACAAGGTGGCCTGCTTCACCACTCAGTCCCACCCTAGGAGTCACCACTGTGACTCTCTAGCACTTATCAGCTGGCCTTCATTCAAGCCTTGCCTCAGGTACCCAGTGCTCTGCCTAGCACATAAGCTAATTAGCCCAGCCCCCCCCCCAAGCCTCTCAGGGCTCATAACTGCCAAGCAAAATCCTCGCAACCTATAGACCTCAGGCCAAACTCTTCTCGAAGTTCGGAGGGTAAGGACTAAGGCAGGGGGCATGTCCTTTTCCCACACTGCCCCTTCCCTGTGGAACAACCTTCCTCTGGAGGTACGGGAAGCTTCATCACCTGCGAGATTCCAAACAAGACTCAAGGCACACATGCTCGCCACAAGTCAATGCCAATGCTATGTTACCTGACACTTCCACACTACCCTCCAGCCTGAGCACTTACCTCATCCTCAATCCTTTTCTACTGACTCTCCTCCTAACATACTCTACTTAGGTAAATGCAACCTAGGTGTTGCTCTGGCTTTCTTCCATTGTTCACACTTGCTAATCACTGTAACCTGTTAATGGAATATGTTCATTGCTATATGATACCTGTACATGCTATAACCTACATCTGTTACTACTTGTGCATCCTACTTGTCCTGTAACTCCCAGGTCACCCCTGAAAAAGGGACCTCCGGGGCCCAGTGGGTCTACCCAGTCATCAAAATTCAATAAATAAATAAATAAATAATAAACAACTAAATAAATGTCCCTGCTTTCCACTTACCTCTCCACTAACTTAGTTTTTTTTCTCTTCATAGAAAATTCCTGAAGAAGACCCATGGTTGAAATGTGAATTCTAAATCTTTATTTTCTATTTTCAGCGTGTGTTTAATATTACCTTTTTTTTTCAGCCCACATGCTGATGCATCACCTTTTTTTTTTGTTTGCATCATTTGTTTATTGGGTTTTCAGTAAAATGAACATAAAAACAGATACAACACAGACAAGTCGAATTCATAACTTATATACATCAAGATCCAATTCCCTATTGGATTTAATATCTGGAACCAATCATAAAATGAGTTAAGCACCAACGTCAACTGTGGCAAAGAGATCAATGTTATAGTCTTCCTTTTTGGTATAGGATTTGGACAGCAAGCAAGGGAGACTGGGTCAGAGTCACATTTATGTCTAGGCCAGTTGTAGTTCTCCTATTCATTAATTTTATAATTTCACAATTTCAGAGCCACCCTTCCCCCAAAATCATATTATCAGCAATTGTTAAAGAAGACAAGTACTGCCGCCAAACATTATAAAACTGTTCCCCCTTATCTCTTACTACATAGGTGAGGCATTCCAAGGCAAGGGCTTGAAGGATCAAGGTTTTCCATTGGGATATAGTAGGTTTCACAGCCGTCACCCACGTATTAAGGATACAGTGTCTGACCATGACAAGTATGATTTGGATCAATCTCGGAAGGAGGCTCCAGTCCTCCTCCCCTGTATCTTCTACCCCAAACAACAACAATAGAGGGGACAGTGGGATCTGGATCCCGTGATAGTCTGCACTTCCTTCACCACCTCTCTCCAGAAGTCTTGCAGGGTAGGGCAAGCCCAAAAGTAATGGTAGTAAGATGCAAGGTTGTTGTTACATCAAGGGAATATTGGGGATACTGCAGGGTTAAACTTGTGTACAACCAGTGGTGGACGCTACAATCTATGACAGAATTTATAAAAAGATTCCTTGTATTTGTTGCATATTAAGATTCCCTGGTGGAGCTGGGACATCATTCTCCAGTTATCTTTTGAAATGGGAATTCCCATATCTCTCTCCCAGAGTATCCTAGTCTTCTGGGTCACTTCAGGGAGCAATTTCTTGCATTCCTTCGCTACCCTGTGGATAGTACCCTTAGGGCTTTTCTGCCCAACTTGCACTAGCTGCTCAAGTTGATCCCAGAGGGGGTCTGGGTCCTGTAACCTACCAATGGTTCTGTTAAGTGCCCAAACCTGCAAGTAATGGAAGAAATGTCAATGACCCAGTCCTGTACTGGCCTGCAGTTCCTCAAATGAGTCAAACCCATTTTTGATATATAAATCTCTCAGGCAGAGGATGCCTCTTTCTTCCCATTCCTTGTATCCTGAATCTTCCAGCCCCGGGAGGAAAAATTGATTTCCAGCTAAAGGGAGAAGTAATGTCTCCCCTTGCTCTATTCCCTGCAATTGGGTCATAAATCTCCAGCTCTCCAGTATGGCTCTGACTAAGGGATTCTGCCTGAGCAGACTATAATATGCCTTCCACCCCCTTGTGGAGAGGTATGCAGAGATCCACCCTGGGCAGTCTCTCTCTCCTCCAAATCCATCCATCCTGCCTCTTGCGGTCTACCCACCCAGTCCTGGACATACCAGCACTGAATAGCCATATGATAGATCCCAAGGTCTGGAAACTGGAGTCCACCTCTTTCAGTTGTTGCTTTTAGGCAAGCTAAACCCACCCTTGGGCATTTGCCCTGCCAAATAAAGTTTGAGAAGGCTTTTTCCATTTTCTTTATATCAGCCTTTCTCAGTCCTACAGGCAACATCTGTAACCCATAGAATACTCTAGGGGGATGTCCATTTTGATTAAATTAATTCTGCCCAGCCAGGTGATGGGAAGCTTGCTCTACCTACTGAGGTCTGCGTTTATAGTCTGTAGTAGTGGGGTATAATTTAAACCATACAAGGTTCGGATATTGCTCCTGACCCTAATACCCAAGTATACAAAGGCCACTTGAACTCTTTTAAAACCCAACTCTGACTCCTTAACCCCCCATTGTTCCCAGGGTCTCCCACCCTCATCTCCTCCGATTTATCCAAATTAAGTTTGTAGCCTGAGAATTTAGAAATATGGTCAATTAATCTTAATAATACAGGCATGGATTGGTGTGATTTGACAAATATAATACCATGTCATCAGCATAAAGTGAATGTTTATGTTTCTGGCCTGATTTCCCTACAACTCCCAAGATCTCAGGATGTGCAATGGCTATAGCCAGTGGCTCAGAACTAGAGGTAAAGAGGAGGGGAGCAACAGGCACCCCTGTCTGGTCCCTCGGCCCAACTCAAAACTATCAGAAAAGTACCATTAATCAATATCTTAGCATCTAGGACCCCTATCATCTATTGTATCAGCCCAATGAACTCTCCACCCAAAACAAACCAGGCCAGGATCTTCATCAAATAATTCCACTCGACCCAGTTGAACACTTTTTCTGCATCCATTGACAGGATGTGCACCGGTTCCTGTCCACTCATTGCTCCCCAGATAACATTCAGAAGGGTTCTCACATTTATGATAGGAATATGTATCCCAGATGAACCCAGTTTGGTATGGGTGGATCAGCTCTGGGAGGAGTTTATCCAATCTACTTGCTAGTATTTTAGCTAAAATTTTGGAGTCACAATTCAGGAGGGAAACTGGCCTAAAGGAGGCACACTAAAGTAAATCCTTACCCTCCTTAGGAATCAGGCAGATAACTGCCTCTCTCCAGGATCATGGCAGCTCCCCGTTCTCCTCCCTAGCCTCTCTAAATACTGCCTCCAAATGTTCTGTCACCTGGGCTTTCATAGTTTTATAGTATTCTGCAGGGAAGCCATCCGGCCCACTGGTCTTCCCACTTCTCAAATCCGTAATGGCTCTGGAAATTGGTTCCTTTGTTTTTATAGATCCTAGCCAGTTTTGCTGCCCCTCCGTAAGTATTGGCAGGGTAAGCTTCTCCAAGAATGTGTGCATTCCATTCTCTTCCCTCCCAGCTTGTGACCGGTATAACTCTTGGTAATACCTCTTAAATCTAGCTCCAATGAAGTTCTTATCTTTTTGAAGCGTTCCATCCTCCCCTCTAATTGCACAAATTAGATATGCACCTCTCTTTCCCCCTTATTAGATTAGCTAGCATGGTCCCAGGCCTGTTCCCCCATTCATAGACGTGCTTTCAAACAAAAAGGCATGTTTTCCATGCTTCTCCCAATAGGAGATTGTTTAGGGCCTTTCTGGTCGTGGTCAGTAAATGGTGAACATTTTCCTCCCCCCTCCCTGTGTGACCTTTCTTTCTAGGGTCCTAATATGCTGTTCAAGATTTTCTCTCCATTCTTGATTTTCTTTTTATGATGAGCCACATAACTAATTATAGCCCCTCTCATGAATGCTTTCCCGGCATCCCAGAAAATGGCTTTAGAGGGGGCTGTAGCTATATTAGTTTGTACATATTGCTTCCACTGATCCTGCATATGCTCCTTGAATTCCTTGTTAGCTAGCAAATAGGTGGGAAATTTTCATGCTACGTGGTCAGCCTTCTCCTTTCCTCAACTCAGTGACATTATGACCATGGCGTAGTCGGAGACATGAATCGGGCTGTGTTTAATATGTGTATGCCGGAAATACAAGGCCCTAGGAAGGAACAGATAGTCCAACCTCAATCAAGTTCTGTGAGGATTGGAAAAAAAGGTATATTCACGGGAGGTGAAATTGGCTGTGTGCCACCCGTTGATCAAGTCTAAGTCAAACAGTCCCGCCATCCAGTCATGGACAGCTCCCTTGGGGGTACCTCTCCCTTCAAAATAATCAAGGGCCAGGTTCAGCAAACAATTCATGTCCCCCCCCATACCAGGTTCGGAAATTGTTCTTCCATTAACAGAGCCATGAGGGATCTATAAAACAGGAGGTCATGGACAGCTGGAGCGTATATGCTCCCAAATGTGGCTTTCTCCCCTTTCAATTCCCCCACAACGAAAACATAGTGGCCATTCTCTGGGTCAGTTACCACCGGTCCACTTTAAAGGGCAATTTTTTGTGCAAAAGCACCCCTTTATGGGAATTAAAGGCTGCTGCAAAGCAGTCCCCCATCCAACTTCTTTTAAGTTTAGTGTGCTCTTTATCCATGAGGTGAGTCTCCTGTAGGAGAGTCACTTGGGCATTTTGCCACTTCAAGGCTGTTAGCAACATCGTGCATTTAATAGGGGTGGCTATTCCCCTCACGTTCCATGAAATCACAACCAAATCTTTTAGGCTAGCCATAGTTCCAACAGCAATATTTTCCCTGGCTCCAGTCCCTCCCAGTTTTTCCCTCCCTCTCTGCCACACCACTCTCTCAGTATTAATTGGTATCTAATAAGAATCTTGAAAAAGTTACATAGCCATATAACAAGAAACAAACTTTAACTATATACAGCACCCTCCTCCTCCTGCCCTCCCTCCCCACCCCAGTTAGATTATCTAGAAACATCTGTACTTGTCCCTCCCCATTGAAACAGTAATTGCATAAAGCAAGAATTTTACACATCCCTCCCTGCTTATGGTGGGTATGCATCCCTCGCCCCTACCCCACCGCACATAACAATCAGATTTACCCTTTTAAATTGCCTCATTGAAGTCTAAAAGAATCAGCAGTTCTGCAAACAAACCATTGCTTTTCCCAGTCAATAAATAAAAAATGAATAGTGCCCTCTTTATCCATTTAGGACACATGTATCAGCTTTATTGAAAGGTCAGTGGGCTTCTCATTGGACCCATAACTCGAGCAGGGCCTGTCGGGGCAGAGGGCGCGTAGCACAAACCAACAACCAAGCGCTATATCCCCATCCCCCAAACCGCTTCCCCCAGCGATGAGCTGTGCACAGATGTCTCTTCACTCAGTTGGTGCCTCCCATAGCTCTGAGAACTGGAGCTATCAAAAATTAAACTGTAAACACCAAGGAGGCTCATGGGATGAAGGCCCACCGACCGCCGAGCAAGAGGAGGGTACAGCAAGTGCTTCTCTCTGTCTCCACCTCAAGTGTATTGGCAGATGGACAAGGGAGCTGGGGCAGTCAACCGCGCCCCTTCTTCCTAAAAAGAAAATAAAAGTACTGCAGTAGCTATGCATAGGGGAAGCAATGTCTCCTCAACTGTTCTCTGAGGAGGCGCCTGTAAGCACCATCTGTGCAGCTCAAGTCACAGTTCAGTCCGATAGCATGAGGTCTCAAACAGTCCATTCGATAAAGGTGTAACTTGTAAATGTAGTTGATGTGGGCCTCATAACACCCAGATGTTCTCTCTTTATTAGGCAACAGAACTTCTATTACAGTATCCTAAATAAAATATGCATGTCCAGGCTTCCAAGCAGGCCCGAGTAGTTGGGTCCTCCACAGTGTACTCATTCAGCCTGCTTCTCCTCTTCATAGAGAATCACCCCATCTTCTTCTTCAGGTCCCGGACAAAGGTCTCTGCTTTCTGGAGTTCCCAAAATGAATACATGGCTCCTTTGTGCTTGATCTTTAAAGTGGCTGGATACAGTATAAAGCACTCCACAGTCACCTACCACAATTGTGCCATCACTGAATTAAAGGTGCAGCACCATTTCAATAGCCTGGCCGAATAGTTCTGAGAAAGGAATAACTTATGCCCTTCATATTGGAAAGCAGATCAATCCCGATATGCCTTGAGGACCGCTTCGTGGTGCGGGTAATTGTGTAATCTCATAATGATCTGTCTCAGTGGTTGATTCGGTGTGGGCTTGGGCATTACAGCCCGATGAGCCCTTTCCAGCTTCAGGCAGCTGTTCTTTGAGGAGAGACCGAGCAATTCAGGTAAGATCTTGGCACAGAATTCAATCACGCTTGGCTCCTCCAGTCCTTCCGGGAGCCCCTGGAGCCTCAAATTTAACCGCCGATTATAATTTTCCTGGTAATCGAAGAGCTCTTTGAAGTCCTCAAGCTCTTTTTGCAGGGCAATAATTTGTTCTGGTATTGGGGAGGTAGTATCTTCCAAGTCTGATATCCGCTGCTCCATTTCATTGAGTCGGGTGGTGTGCGAGGTGTGCAGGTCCACCAGCTCCTGTAGCTTACGGTTAAAATTGGTAGCCAGACTAGTAAGCCGAGGTTCCAAGGTGGCCAATACTTGCTGCATTACTTCATGGCCTAAGGCACTTACTTCTGCAGCTGACAGCGAGATAGGCCCTGCACTCTCTACCTGTGAGGCCGGCGGTTGCTTCCTCTGACTTTTAGCGGCTGAGCGCAAGCTTTTGGCAGCTGAGGAGATAACAAACTTGTCCATCTTCTCTCCAAGTAAGTCAAAGCTCAGGTCTGCTGATTTGTTCTTTAATTTAGGCAATTTTTATGTATTATTAATGCAGCAGTAGACGGAGCGAGGGAAAATTGTGACCTTACGCTAGCTGGCTCATTAGCACTCCCCTGCAGTGCAACACCTTTTTTTTGTTCTTATTTCTTCCTCTTTCCTACCAGTCAAAATGTCTAGAGTGTTATCTACCCTATAGAGAATAATGTATGGTAGGCTATCCATAACAAGCTTGGGTAGCATTTGAGAGGTTGCCAGTGGCGACCGTTTAAACCTCAAGAGTGAAGCTCGAGAGGTTTTAGTCGCTATGGCAACCTTGAGATGGTTGCCCGCTTGTTATGGATAGCCGACCATACATTGTCTTTTGTAGTGTATGGTCTGCTATTGTACCAAAACTGGGACACATTAGAGCCATTTAAAATGAATTGCTCCTTATTTCATTTTTTTTTTTTTGCGATGCTTTCCTTTGGTCTTTCTCTCACTGCCATGGCCCATCTGAGTTAGGGAAGTTTGTGCATGCACGACCTTATTCTAAGTTGTTATGCTGCACTAGCTATGTAGCTAGTGAATCATAACAAACTAGCTGACGTAGCTAGTGAAGCATAACACGGTTTTTGAAGGGATGGATTTCCATCCCTAACAACGTTCCACCATACACTATAGTCAGGGCCCCTAGTGCTCTGCAGCAGCATTTTCTGATTTCTGCGGCATGATTTATTCATTTCTGTGGCAGAATGCAGTCCCACCATTGGCTAAAATATGATGTGATGTCATAGATGACATCATCTGCCAAGCAGAGAGGAGGGGCTTCAGGATAAATAAGATGGATACGGGAGCCTGGCACTACGGAAAAACTGTATTTGAATGAAAATTCACTAAAAACAGTGAATTCTGTGGTGTTATATGAATTCTGCGGCACGATGCAAATTCTGCGGAAAATTCCGCAACCGCAGAATTGCAGAATTCCATGGGCCTTAACGATAGTGGAGTTATCTATGCGCTGGTTTAAGTTATTATGTGAAAGTGTTTCCAACAGTACCCTTTCAGTTGGGTCACTCAATTCCCTTGGCATCTGTTTGTATTCCTGTTATCCTTAGTTTTTCTTTTGTTATGTGTTTTAGGAGTAATAGTGTATATCTACTTTCCATACGTGTAGGGCCATGAGTAATATCCCCAACCCATCCCCCTTACTCTCTAGTTTAAATAATGTGCAATCTGATTATTAATTCTATTCCTCAGTACCTGTGCTCCAGTTCTTTTCAAGAGCAGGTCATTCCTTTTACATACAGAAGGTCCCACTTATACTGAAATTTATCCCAAGTTCTAAGAAACTGAAAACGTTCCTTGTTAGTCTGGTTCCTAAGCTATGCATTTTATTTTGTAATGGCTATCTGTTTCCCAAAGCCTTTTTAGAATTTCTGATACACTCACTTTACAGCCTTTCTCTTTCAACCTTGAGTCTAATTCCTCAGAATCTCTCCTGATGTCCTCATCCAAGTGATTTCAATACCTATAATTATTATAAATATTTTATAACTTTAAGTGGACCCTTCTTTTTCAAACTGAAGAGCTGAGTAGGTTTGATTTGTGGAACTAATCAGTGAAATTTAATTGAGATGGGATGCTGAAACCTCCCAGAGATGGATTCCTCTCAGTCTGGCCAGGCCTAAGTAAATCATTGGTTCCAAAGCAGTCACAACACACAACGGATGGAACCTCAAGCAGTGCTTGACTTGCTGCAAAGTGCTGTAATCTCCCTTACTCAAACGATCCAACAACTTGACAGAAAACTGGATAGTTACACTGAAACGTGTAGTTGTTGAAAATAAAGTAGAAGGTATGGGCTGCCACATATGGGACTCAACAAAAACTGCAGGGAAGGCTTTGACTGCCTCAGTAGTAAAATAACAGGTTCTTCTGTGTGTGAGGATTGAGCAGCCTAAAAACACAATGAGAGTGCCAGAAGTAGGGGTGCTTGGAATTCTAAAAGGTATCAAGGGAGATGACCCGATCACATTTTTGGAAAGGTGGATCCCAGAGGCACTTGGACTAGATTATGCCATACCCATACTGAAAGCATATTGTATTTCCCACTCTGGGCTCAAGCAGTGGGTGAGGGACCCAGGGCAATGCAAATGGTCATGGTATTGGCTAGGGCCAGATGCAAACTTTCTAAAGTCGGTAAATTTAAGGGAATAGTGCAGATCTATGAAAATAGAATACTATTTTTCCCTAATTGCTATCATGTTACCTACCTGAAATGGAAAGCATTTGAAGGAGTAACAAGGGGCTTGAAGGATGTGGGTGTTTCATTTAATTTAGGATTCCTGGCCAGGCTGTATTTATGCTGGGTAACAAACCTTACATAGAAACATAGAATTTGTTAGCAGAAAAGACTGCTTAGCCGATCCAGACTGCCCAGATGATCCCTGCCAAGTCTGTCTCTGCAGACCCTAACTGGCCTCTGGCAACCTTCCCTACTCCCTGACTATTTACTGTTATTCCCCTATGTCTGTCTGTCTGGTGCATGTTTGAAGCCCCTTACTGTTTTTGCCTCCACCACTTCTACTGTCAGTTTGTTCGAGGTGTCCACCATTCTTTCAGTAAAGTAGTTCTTTATCACATCCCTCTTAAACTTCCCCCCTTCCATCTTCACTGCATGCCTTCTAGTCCTGGTGCTTTTTCTCATTTGAAAGAGACTCCTCTCCTGTACCTTGTTCACCCCCATGAGGTACTTGTAGGTTTGTAACATTACCTGCCCACTGGCACAGTGGTAGCGCTACTGCTTGCAATGCCAATGACCCAGGTTTGGGAGCAAGCCAGGGTCATCAGAGACTGGCTGGTGGGAGGATGGTAGAGCATCCCAAGAACACTCACTTCTTTTGGGGTGGAAGGTAGAATTGTCTGTGCTGCAACACCACAACCTGAGTGACCACAGGTGGTGGTGTCGATGGAGCCATGGAGCAAGGGAAGGGGGCATCAACGGCATGATGCATAGCATCTGCAAGGCTCTCACGATGTCAGGATGGGACAGAAAATAAAACCTTGGCCAAATGTAGAATGTCATCCATTGTCCGCTGCTGGCCTCATACTGTGGACTGGACTCTCTGCCTTGCCAACCTACACTTAAACTTTGCTGGGGATTAAGGGGCCAGTCCCTGGCAGCCCTTCCCATGGGGAGTCATCTATGAGAGAAACAAGCAGGGTGAAGGTAAGTCCCGGAGAAGGCAGGTGATGGGGCTGGGTTGGACAGCTGGACCAATGTCAGGGAATTAGGGGTGAAAAGTACAGTAAATTAAAAAAGAAAAAAAAGATCTGTAGTGTGTCTCCTCTCCTCTCTTCTAGGGTGTACATGTGGAGATTCTTCAGTCTCTCCACATAGAGATTTTAATGCAACCCCTGCACCATCTTAGTCACCCTCCACTGAACTGCCTCAAAGACATAAAATAAGCAAGTTCTCATTGCTGTTTGTGACCCAAGGATCAGCAGATGTGATTCAATTGCCAGCTTGAGTAGCAGAGATTGCTAATCATATTGCTGCACGTGCTGACTATTATATATATATATATGTATGTATGTATGTATATGTGTATATATATAATATATATATATATATATGTTTTTCCTTTCAGTCCTTCCTCCTGAAATCAAGGTTGTCCTCCCTCCTTCACCCAGTTGACTGGTGCACTGCTTTGAGCCCCTCCCACCCGTCTCTCAGTGTGGAAGAAATGTGACTGCTGCCTTTGCTTGCTGCACACCTGCCATGGATGGAGAGGTGACCAAACCAAAGAGGCATTTCAAGAAAACTGGTGATTTTTTTTTTTGCAGGGTTCATTTGCCAAGTTAGCATTGGCAGAGCAAGTTAACTCATTGTATTTTCTTTTCTTGTTTATTTTAGTGGGAGACATCAGCCTGGGAGCCAGGAGTGAGTACAGGAGCCACCAGTCCGTCAGAGTCTGGGAGCCATGAGAAGGCTAGCAGCAGTACCAGAGATGAGTGACAGAGGGTGGCTGGGTGAACGGGATGCTGAGCAGGCTGGTCGACGATGCAGGTAGACAGAGCAGAACAGCACAGAGGATCAGGGATGATTTACAAAAACAAGTGAAAACTTTTTAATTCTTTTTGGGTGGAATGTTGAGGGAGGAGACAGTGCAGGGCAGGCCAAGGCACTGCTAGAATTTTTTGGGGGATCAAGATATGCTGCACAAATAGAAAAAAGGAACACTGAAGCTTAGCCTGCATTTTGTGGACAAAACTTTAAAAGAGAACAGATATATCCAGTGCATTACTGATGTCGAAAACTGACAATCCAAGTAGTGTGCCAGTCTTGCAGATGTGGAGACAACGTGAAAATAACTAGTTCTGTGCCCTGCCCTATGCAGAGACCAGAATTAGGGAACAAAAACTTAACTCTCTGCTCAGCTGGCAAGTGCCAGTGTGAAATCAAGGTAGAAAAGCTATGTGCCCTGCAGTTGCAGTGATGGCGAGAACGGTGAGGGAAACAACTGAAGTTCTGTGCCCTGCTATGCAGTGATGGATTGGGGAAATCTGACTGCCATGAGTAAGTGGTGAGTGCCATGAGAATATTCTGTGCCCTGTAATGCTTTTTGAACACACTACTAAAGTTATGTGCCTTGCCTTACAATGACTTTTTTGGGGGACTAGACTGAAAGAACTAAACTGTCACTGTCAAAGTTGTGCTCTGCTTTTGCAGTGATTTTGTAGAAAATATAACTGCATCATACAATGCCATGAGGCAGTACCATGTGAAATTATAAGTTCTGTGCCCTACAATATGCCTCAGTTAGATTAAGTGAATGTAGTAAAAAGAGATGACACGCACTGCGCAGTTGTGTCAGTTTTTGTGTATGTGTACAGGGGATGCCTGCTGCCCTAGAGGGGAGGGTTTTGTGCCAGACTCGAGCCTATGGCTACACACAAGGAGGGGGTTGATCTAACCACCTACCATATATACTTGCTCTAAGTTGACTCATGATAAGCACTTCAAACTGCCTTTTATACATGGTTTTGTATAAAACCCACTGACCAATGATGTTTCTCGATCATCGATTTTAATGATACCGCAAATTTCAGTACAACATACACAGCAGGCTCCCTCATTCACATCCTCAATTCCTGCGTTCAGTTGATCACAAATAAATAGCATTTCAGCATAAATAGTGAGTAAACCTGCCAAAGGGATGTACAGAATCATGACTCTTTAAAATCATGATCAGTGTGAGGACAACGCCAGCAGGAGGAGTCAACCATAGGTGCTATTGTATAAAGAACATGGGGGAGGTAGGTACCAACTGCCCTAATTTGCAAATAATGCCAAAATCAGACTTTGGCAGTGAGGCTTTCTCTTGAATCTGCTGAAAAGAAAGAAGTTCAGCCTTATGCGGGATAGAGAGGTCTGCAATAAAATTAAGGTTCCTCGCCACACAAGTTGCCCCCAAAAAAACACTTTACCCGATCTGAATCTGGGGGTTGTGTCAGTGGTAGATAAGATCTCATGGCAGACATCTAGCTGTTTTAGGGATCGCAGTATGGGACATACGGTACAAGAGTCCCAAGCCTGTAACGTGGCAAAAATAACAGGATGAGAAGAAAACCTAGAGGCAGTGGAATGCCCCAAAATCACACTATGTTTATTTTCAAAGCAAGGCATTACGCATACATGAAATCATGGAGGAAACACTCACTGGTAGGTTACTAATGCTCACCTCCATCTCTCTGGCAATTCAGCTAGACTTCGATATCTTGCTGGACAGGAGTCACCCAGCCCTAGTAGCCCACCTGCCTAATTCGTTGGACAGCTCTTTAACTTCATCTGTTAGCTGAATAGCTGCAGATCATTTTTTTTTGTCATAATATGCATCGCTGTTACCGTATGTTTGTTTTGCCATGTTACTAGTGCTTGCTATTAAGTAATTGTGATTTGCGATTTTAACATGGAACTGGAACAGCTCAGGGCAAGCAGCTCTGTGGAGGTGATGTGTAATTAGTGACCATATAGCCGAGAACCATGATTTAGAACTCCAGAACTGGTAAAAAATTGGCTTATACAGTATAGTACATTTCACACCAGTACATCTGTCAGCCTGTTTTTTTTTTTTTGGGGGAGTCTGACCACCAAAGCTGCAGCAGTATATGCTGAAAATTTTAGTAACCTGACAGTTGCCACTCTTCTATGCCTTCTCGTCTGCGTCTGCACTTGCTTTTCACATTTGAGTTATTGTGCTTAGAGGCACTTTTAACTTCATGGGAAGAAGTTTACATTTACAAAATAGGCAGAGAGGCAGGCTGCGCAGTCACAGTTATATTCTTCACCCAACATACACTGGTACTGCTGCTGCTAACTTCATGCCTGAGCTGTCCACACAAGCTGCTTGCAGCCGTGGGGAGAAGTATAATTTGCCCTGCTCCACCGTGACCAGGTTCAGCTTGGTGCATCATTTTAATCTCTCAAACACGCCTCAATGAACAGCTCACTGAAATGTGTTAATTTTCACCCTGCACACATGACCAGCCTCTTGTTCTGCCCGCTTCTAACTTCATACTTTTTAACTGCTTTCAGTCCTGACATGGCAAGTGTAGTAAAACTATCAACTGCTGAAGTGTGGTGCCAAAATATGAGCCAGAGATAAACTGGCTATAGATTGTAGTGCGGGAGATTTTTGTAGTGCATGCAAGTTACATATTATGCTGTGAATACAAAAGTTACGTGACTTGTGTCACTTCAGTGAGGCATTGGTTACAGGGATAACAGGCCCCCAGCTAATAGTAGACATGATCCAGAAACATCTAGAGACAAAGCAGTATAAGACAGGTATTAATATTAAGAAATTTGGTAAGACAAGGTCACCACTTGATATGTATCAACACATCACAATTGGTAAGTAGAGTTGGTGGGGGGGGGGGGTTAGGACCCAAAGGCGCAGGTGCTTAGAAAAAAAAAAAAAGAATTTCCAAAGTGACATGAGCACCTACTCAAGATGACTGCCTAAATCTTTTGCTCCCAGTCAGCTCCCAGTAATTTACTGCCATCCATCGACTAATTAACTCAAAAGAACCAACTTTTAAGAAGGCAGAGCAAGGTGGGTTATGTGGAGTGAATAGACTGATTTTGACACTCCAGAATCCCCACTGTAGAGAAAAAAGGCTTTTGACATTTCTCCACTGACCACGTACCTCCCAGCTACAAAAATGGTGACCGCGGCCCATTGTGTATCCTCTGTGCCTCCAAACGAACAACCTACTTGACTCAAGAAACTTGCAGCTTCTATGGAAACCATTAGAGAGACCATGGTGGAAACTCAGATTAGCCTCATCAACCTGTCTAGTTGGGTTATGGAAACTGAGAAGTCCATAGCCACCCTCCAGGAAGCCGAGTCCGCCAGAGACTTGCACTTGCCGAGAATCAGATCGCGTGATCGCGTGACTCACTAGTAAGATTGAAGACCTGTAAAGGAAAGGATGGCAAAAAAATATTTGTATAGTGGGC
Organism: Neoceratodus forsteri; assembly: GCA_016271365.2. Classification (NCBI taxonomy): domain Eukaryota; kingdom Metazoa; phylum Chordata; order Ceratodontiformes; family Ceratodontidae; genus Neoceratodus; species Neoceratodus forsteri. The sequence goes on from JADMNL010000022.1 coordinate 320,538,505, forward strand.
TTGCCACAGGAGCTTGAAAGCAAACACGCTATCAGCTACCTTACAAACAGTCTCCCCACCTGGCTCAATCTCAACCCTGTCAAGTACGATTTTGAAATCAAGTAGGCGCACCAGATTCGGAGAGCCCACCCAACAGAGCCCACCCGACTCCTGCCTTTAACGGACCCCAACAGCTAATCTTCAAGCTCTTGTGTTACGTGGATAAAGAGCTGATCCTGAAGGCAGCCAGGGAAGTACAAACCATATCAGTGGATAGCCGTAAAATTTCATTTTACCCTGATTATCCCAGTACGATCTTGGAGAAATGGCAGAGCTATGATAAAATCAAACAAGGGCTCCGTAATCACAACATTCTCTACTGCCTCCTCTACCCTGCCGTCTTACATGTGACATTCCAGGAAAAGCAACTCCAATTTCAAATACTGGGAGAAGCAGATAGATTTTTCCAGGACCAGCTGGGGCAACCTACCCCTATGGACACGCAGCAGAGTACCATGGCATTGCCAAATGGAGTGAGGGGGTCACGAGCAACTACCCAGTCACCTATGGGGAGCACAAATAAGGACACCTCCCAGTGAGTAAACAAAACTGCACTTGTATTTTTTTTTCTGCCAGGAGTACCAGTGCCAAGATCTTGATAGATGTGTTTGTTGGCGCCCCCAATCATGCAGTACACCAACAGACAGTGGAAATGAGCACATTACCATTTCAATATGGTGGCTTTTCATCCCTCCTGCCTTTCTGGAGACTGGGACAATTAAATATATCAATTACTTTCTAGGGACTCTGAGATCAGTTGCCTTTCAACACCCCAGCCTGCAATGTGCTGAAAGACCACGAAGTTTGAACCAGCAGGGTCGCGGTCCACGGCAGGGAAGAAAAAATTACTCACTGTAGTAATATTGTTTCTTCCAAGTTATTCTTCAGTATGCTTGACAAGTGCAGTATGCCAGCTGGGTCCCACTGCCCCGGAGGAGGAGTTTATGCTAATAGCGGTTGGCATCAGCCAATCAGAGAGCAGAAAGAGGGAGTGCTGCCTGAGCTAGAGCAGGAGGTCAATCAGATTAATTTTGAAGCTAAGGGGCAAAAGGCCCCAACAATTCTTATCAGAACCATCAAAAAAATGCGAACAAGAACAAAGTATAACAACCAGAAAAATGCCCATGACTATATAAGCTCTGATTATGAAGCTCATCTGTGAAATCTGGCCCAAAGTATGGACTGCAGAACTATTCATTCAGGTTATGTAGGAGAGGATGGGGGAGGTCAAGCATACTGAAGGATACCTTGGAAGAAACAGTGTTACTACGGTGAGTATTTTTTCTTCTCACCCCAGGAATTATTCAGCATGCTTGACAAGTACAGACTACAAAGCAGTACAGCTGGGAGGCAGGTACAGAACCTACTTTGGAAAGAGGTTTTTCAGGACTCCTGTGCCAAATGTGGCATCTGATCAGGACTGTATATCTAAATAGTAGTGTTTTGTGAAAGTGTATACTGTCTTCCATGTAGCTGCTTTGCAGATATCCAGCAAGGGTATGTCCCTTGCAACTGCCACCGAGGCTGCTGTGCCTCTAGTGGAGTGGGCCCTGAGGGCTTGAGGAGGCTGCTCACCAGCCTTACTGCAACATAACTGAATGCAAGAGACTATCCAATGAAAGATAGTTCTTTTAGAAGCAGGCCTGCCTTTCCCTACCTCACCATAGGTAAAGAAAAGCTGAGTATGCGACGTCCTGAGCTGCTTGGTGTGCTCCAGATAGTGGGTCAGTGTCCTTCTCACATCTAGACTATGGAGCTCATCAGGAGTAGATTAATCTGTGAGGAAGACAGGAAGTGTTATGGACTGGATCAGATGGAACTCTGACACCAGCTTAGGAAGGAATTTCCTATTTGTCCTCAAAACTATCTTATCATTGTGAGGATGATGTAATGATTCAGTGCAGAGGGCCTGCAGCTGTGAAATTCTTCTGGCTGAGGTGATTGCCACCAAAGTGACAGTTTTCCAAGTGATGTACTTTAGCTCAGCTAAGGCCATAGGCTCAAAAGGAGGCTCCATGAACTTGGCTATGCAGAGATTCAAGTCCCTTGGAGGGATAGGTTCCCTCAGAGGGGGTTGAAAGTGAGACAGACACTTGAAGAATTTCTTAAAGATGGGATGGGAAATAGACTTTTCTTTCCCGGCTGAAATATAGGCAAACACAGCTGCCAAATGAACTTTCAAGGATGAGGCCTGGAGGCCCAAGGCTTGTAAGTGTACCAAATAGTCAAGCACTGAAGAAAGGGAAGCTTTCAGTAGGTGAATATGCCTGTCCTTGCACCACAATGAAAGTTTTTTCCATTTTGAGGCATAGCTTTTCTTAGTGTTAGGCTTCTTAGCCAGGCGAAGAATCCTTAGGGCCTGCTCTGACTACTGAGCGTCTGGGTACTCTAGCTCTTTAAGTACCATGCTTTGAGTTGAAGAGACCTCTATGTTGGGGTATGTAATCCCATTAGAGGTAGAGTCAGGAGACTGGCTGGATGGTAGTTGAACTGGATGCCTGGCTGCTAGGACCAGGAGTAGAGAATAACCAGGGTTGTCTCACCCAGTCTGGTGCCACTAGAATCATAGTGGCAGGCTGGGCTCTGAGCTTCAGAAGGACTCTGAGGATAAGGAGAAAGATGTACAGAAACTCCCTGTGCAATCCAGATTTAGGTCATCCACTGGTACTATGCAGGGGCTGGAGGCCTGCAGCAGTACAGGGGTAGTTAGTAATTCAGACTAGAGGCAGTCAGATCTATCTCTGGAGTGCTCCACCTTCTGAAAATCATGGCCAGTACTTGTCTGTCCTTGCCAGGCAAGTGAATGGCTGATAGCTGAATTTCCAGAGAGTGGACCAGAGACCAAAGTTTCATGGCCTCTGTGCAAAGCTTTGTGGACTTGGTAACACCCTGCTTGTTAATGTAGAACATAGCTATGGTACTGTCTGTTCTGATCTGAACAGACTGGCCTTTTAGGAGAGGAGCAAAGGCATTTACTGCCAGATAAACTGCCCTGAGTTCGAGGAGGTTTAAATGGTAAATGGACTCCTTGGGGGACCATGTTCCACTTATGGACTAGTCTGCCAGATCTGCTCCCCAGCCTAGGAGGGAGGCATCTGTAGTAAGAACTCTGGACAGTTCCCTTTGCCGAAAGGGAACCCTTTCCCTGAGATTCTGTAAGTCCTTCCACTGGTCTAGGGCTTGGAGCAAAGTCCTTGTGACTAGAATGCGTTTTGACATAGAGTCCTTTTTCTGAGACCAGTGGGCTCTTAGGTGATACTGGATGTCCCTCATTTGAAATCTGGCATCTAGTACCACAGCTGTAGTAGAAGTCATGTGGCCTAGAAGCCTTAGGAAGTGTCTGGTTGGCCTTGCTGACCCAGGATGAAAAGAGTTTGCCAGGGTCTGCAGGTTGTGTGCCCTGTCGAGGGGAAGCAGGGCCCTTTCTTTTTGTGTGTCCAGTTCTACCCCCAATGAATTCCAGTAGCTGAACTGGCTGAAAATGGAATTTCTGAGACTTGATTGTGAACCCTAGGGATTCCAGGATAGTCCGATTTAATCTGTTTTTATTTTATTTTGCAACTTAGTATACTTTATTGGTTTTCCACATTTTACATCAGCAACAAAGGAAAGAAAATCACTTGACATTCATGAGTAGTTGCTCCTTCTGGACAGAAATATATATAAGAAAGCAAGCAAGGCCATACTAGGGAGCTGACTACAGAAGGAACAGAGGTCCTCCAAGATCAAAAAATACAATTATACCAACAGGAGGCCTGGTAATAACAAATGAAACTTATCTAATCCCCCAACCCCTCATCCCACCCACCCTGGAGCATATATTAAGTAACTAAATGGCAGAGTCAGTTATTAGGAACATATTGCCTGTTAAATGGAGGCTGGGGCAAACCTATCTACTGAGGGGCTATGTGAGATTAATGGTCAGGGTCCCTATTCCTGGGGAGTTAGAAGTAGTCCCAACCTTCCCAGTGGTCATGTGGCTACCTGGCCATTGTGTACGATGGGTATCAGAACTAGTAGCTGATCCCATCTATAGTCTTGAGTTCTGAGAAAGTCTCTGACCTCCTGTAAAGACTTACCCACTATTAACCAATCATCCAGGTAAGGGAAGACAGATACCTGTTGTCTCCTGAGATGGGTTGCCACTACTGCCAGGCACTTTGTGAAGACCCTGGGCGCTGAAGAAAGGCCGAAGGGCATTGCTGCAAACTGGTAGCGGCCTGAAGACAGTCTGAACCTGACTGAACCTGAGAAATTTCCTGTAAGACTGTCTGATTGGAATGTGGCAATAGGCATCCTTCAAGTCTAGGGAAGCTAGCCAGTCTCCCTTTTGGTTTTGCAGAGATGGAATCATCATGGCCAGGGTGACCATCTTGAATTTGGGATTGGCGTGTATGTTTAGGTACCTGAGGTCTAAAATGGGTCACCAATCCCCAGGTTTTTTTCTGAGTTAGGAAGTATCTGGATTAAAGACTCTTTTCCCCATTGGGAAGGGGGAACTCTCTCCACTGCTTTTGCAGACAGAAGAGACTTTTCTTCTAGCTCCAACATTCTGCAGGAGTTAGAGATTTTAGTGATTTCTGACAGTGTAGAAAGGGGAACTTTTTGAGCTGAAGGGTAAAACCCTGACTCACTACCACGAGTACCCATTTGTCTGTGTTAATGAGGTGCCAGTGGGGGAGGTAGTGTGACAGTCTTCCTCCTACTGGGGAAGGGGAGGTGATCTGTCTTTTGTAGTCAGGAGATTTGCTTGAACTAAGTATTAGAAGGACAAAAGGAACCAGCTCGTCTCTGGCCCCTCCTACCCCTTCCCCTGAAGTAACCTCTCATGTGAGAGTAGTCCAGGGGCATGGGCATTGGCATAGGGTAGAAGGCCCTGGGGTAGTAGCCTCTGCCTCTATTCCCTCTGCTCTGAGGCCTCTGGGAAGTGGAGGCTTTTTTTCCTTTACAGCATTACTTTGGTAGGTGGTTTTATATTCTTCCACCTTTTTTATATAAACTTTAGTTTTGTCCCCAAAAAATTAAGTACTGTTGCAGGGAGAAATCCATAGCTTTATTCTGGGTATCCTGCGAGAGATTAGTTGCCCCTAGCCTGGCATGGCATCTTAGGGAGAGTGCCTGGGCCATGGCTTTGGAGGCAGTGTCATTGATATCCGCTGCCATGTGAAACTGGTACTTAGTAGCTTCCGGGGCCATTTTAACAGTTTCTGTGAGGTCCTGAGCTATTCTGTCTGGGACCTGCTGACTGATAGCTAGCACCAAGTTCCAGAGAGATTTTTGGTACTGAGCTGCATAGGCCATATAAGTAGAGAGACTGTTGTGTAAGGTTTTCCCCCCATAAGATCCAGCCTTTTAGATTCTTTTTCAGGAGGCTGTGAAGAAAGGGGTGCTTTAGCCTTGTCACAAGCAACAGCCTGCACAACCTCTGGATCCATGATGCCAGTTCAACAACAAAGTTGTTGACCGCCATTACAGTGATGGATTTATGTTGCCCACAGTTACGGTCAGCATAAAGCCATCCAAAGAAAGTACATTTTTTTCAGGGGGCCACCCTCCCCCCCGAATCCAGAATCTCCCTCACCCCTTGTAGTTAGTATAATTAACTGAGAGTTGGAGTTGATTCAGGAAGGGGGTGCAGGACTCCGAGAAAGCAGTGCCAGAGTCCCATGGCAACATTACAGCAGCAACAACAAATTTTCGCAGTAATGTTGTTTGCTGTCGAAATTTGAAACAGTGACAACATACTCACAACGCTTCATGATCAGGTTGAGTATCCAGGAACTCTGCATTACATCTGTCAAGTTGATAGTTTTCTCAATTTTCTCGTCCATGTCCATGCTGAAAGTGCAGTTTGCAAGCACTTTAAAAGTTGCCCTGTGAAGTGATTTATGTATGGGCAACAGCAACTACCTGGAAGGAGGAGACACATCATATCTAAAAAGTCTTCCTCCACCTCCTGTCAGTAGTTTCTTGTATAGTGAGATTGAGGGTGTCCACCATACATTGAATGAAGGTAAAATGAGAGGAAACATCCTCCTGCCCATCAGTGGGAACACCAAACTCTGGGTCAGAAGGAACCTCTGGATCTAAGGGTTCATCATCCAATCCATCATCATCATCATCACCCTCATAATAAAAACCCTGGGCATGACCAGCGTTTGATGTGTGAGGGGTAGTAGGGTCAGGAGGGGCGTTAGAAATATTGCCCATAGCCTGCACCATTTGATACAAATGCCCAGCTTTAGTCAACTCTTCATCAGAGGGCATAGATTTTTGTGTCACTGGTGTCTCCCTTTGCTTCTCAGCAAGAGACAGTGATATGTTTTTTTTTGTTTGTTTTTTTAGCAGGCACTTCTTCAGTGACCTGTTCAGTATGTCTCTTTTTGACGTGGTCAGAATTATTTTGTCTATTTTGTTCTGTAGAAAGTCTTCATCAGACCTTCTCTTAGTTTTATGAGAAGCGGACCCCTCTTTAGAATTTCTATTAGAGAGGAAGCAGACTGAGTAGCCATAATCTCAACCTTTTGGCTCCATTTTCACTGTTTTACCAGAAGGATTAAAGCTAAATTCACAGAAACACTTAACACAGCTTTTAGGAGTATTAAGACTGGAATTCCTTTTAGGTCTGTCTGGCGTGCCAGTTGTCAACAGACCTTTAAAAAGATTACCAAAGCGCTGAAAATAAGAACTGGATATAAAATCGCAGTTCCCAAAAGAAAAGGGAACTGCAAAGTAAACTGTAGAAATTGACTATTTATTTTCAAATTTTACCTCAGGAGAAGTGGGAACCGTACGTGGAACCCTGAGGCAGCAAAATTGGGGTTCCTGGGACCAGAGGAACTGGTAATATAAAAACTGAAAACAGTAAAATAAATTTTAACAAACAATCACTAAGGCAGCACAAAGAAATAAAATATTAACTAAACAAACCACAGAAAATAATTTCTTCGAGCAGAGTGTGACGAGAGTGCTCTGGGACAGTGCTGTCCATTCAGCAGAGAAGTTATTCTAATTGACCTTCTGCACTAGCTCAGGCAGCATTCCCTCTTTCTGCTCTCCGACTGGCTGATGCCAATAGCTATTAGCGTAAACTCCTCCTCCGGGGCAACTGGACCCAGCTGGCATACTGAAGAATTCCTGGGGTGGGAACAGGATAGATATTTCTGTAAAGCAGCATGTATTGAAAAGCAGTTTGCCATCCATATGCAGTATCAATCATCAGGGGACACGGAAATGGGGCTCTGCTTGCAGGGACTAGCCCTGCATTTGGCTTTCTGACAGGGCAGTTACTGTATTAGAGGGGGTTGGTTTTTGGAGTTCCAGTATTGGCATATAAATGTTTCAGCATTTTAAAAATGTTATAGGTTCTGTTTAAAATAGTCAATGTTAGGAGGATCTGCTCGGTCTTTTGCTCAGTGGTAAACTTGGCAGTTCGAGGTACCTTCCTTTTAGATACCCTTAGGCATGACATGGAGAGTGCTTGGCCTAAATCTGGCCAGTGGCGGCAACAGAGGCATGGGCTAGAGGCAATCAGAAACGGCACCCCACTACCACAATTATACAGTCCTTGGGGGCAATAGAGAATATATGCCAGTACCTTGTTGGAGTACACGAGTAAGGGGGGGTGGGCATTTGTTCTCTGTCCATCAAAGTCAGTTAGTCCCCTTTACTAGCTCTTACAGTGAAGCGCTCCTTCCTCTCCTAGTCCCACCTTGCCTCATGCCACCTTGCCTCACATCCCCAAGCTGTCAAAACAGTGAAAGGGCCCTCTCTTTGTCAAGAGGGGCTTATATAATGATACAGTGGCAGAGTAACTACATGCCCTCCCACCACTCGGTGGTACTGCTGAACACCCTTCATAAATCCCACCCCATGGAGCGAAGAAAGAGCTAAAGGGACCTTTGGACATAGACTCTCTGGATCTAAACACACACTTTCTGGCTCTAGTAATCTACGAGAGGGAGGAAGGAGCCAGCTGACTAGTGCCTGGTGTTCCCTGGTTCAGGTTCCATGTGGACACAGGCATCATAGCCACTCCAGTCACTAGTTAGTAGTGACTGCTAGCCTGCCTCTGCTATCTGGGCTTGTCCTTTTTGAAGTGTTAAAATCTTAATTTTCTTTTTTAAACTCTTAAGTTATTAAAGTGTGCCTATTGATTGTACCTGTTAGATTTATAGATGCTGAGCCCACAAAGTCACATTGCTACCTTTGTATTATTGTGCCTAGAGATATTGGGATTGTCTGGGGAGTTGTTGGGTGTGAGGACTGGGGAGGGGGAGAGTGGTGGTGCCCTTTGGTATACCAGATATTCATTACAGAATAGGAGAGCTAAGAGTCGCCCCACAATGTCTTCATATAACATGCTAAAAATGTTTACCTGGAATACAAGAGGCCTACATTTTCCTAAGAAATGAAGGAATGCAGTGCAATATCGCACTACTGCAAGAGACCCACCTCTCTGAACAAGAGTCACTCAAACTGCAGTGTAGATTGGTGGAAAAAGCAAACCATAATGCATACTCCTCAAAACGAAGGGGAGTGGCCATCCTTTGCTGCAAGGGCCTCCAGTGGGGTGTCCACACAGAGCACAGGGACACTGAGGGACTACATCATACTGCAGGCCAATAGTTTGGAGTAGTTTCTATGCCCCTAATACTCCTGATCCAGCTTTCTTCAACTGTGTTCTGCAAGACATCCCTGAGGGGCCAGCGGGAATTGTTCTGGGGAGAAACATGAATCTGTCCCTAAACCCAACGCTACACAGAACGGGACCGGACAACAAGGGGGAGACATAAGTTGCTCTCCATGTACAGACTGCATTCCAGGAAGCAAGCCTTAGAGACATACAACATATGCTTCACCCACTGGAAAAGGATTTCACATACTACTCGCAGGTTCATGACACCCACAGTAGACTAGATATAATTTAGGTCTCGTCAGAGCTAGTCCGGAGAACCTGGGGGATAAGTCAGGGTAACACCTTGATTTCAGATCATGCACCGGTGTCACTCTCCCTGGGGCGGAGTAAGACCCCTGGCCCAAGAAACAAATGGTTCCTTAATACTACCCTACTTCAACAGCCAGCATCAGTAAAGTGGCTAATGGATGAGAGATATTTTTCCCTTAAAGGAGACCCCAGACACCATGACCTCCACTCAGTGGGATGCAATGAAGGCGGTCATTAGGGCAACCTCATCACATACCTCACTAAAAAGGAAAGAAGGGACCAGGAGGTGTGTAAATTAGAAGGGAATTAAGCAGCTAGAACATTTGGTACAGCAAAACCCAGAAGCAAAACAACTTCAACCCTTAATCTAAGACACACAACATACTCTTGAGACACTCCTGCAACATAAAACTGATTATAACCTGTTCAGCTAAACCAGGCCCACTGGGAGGTGGGAGAGCAACCTGGTAAATTACTGGCCCATTGGCTCAGGACCAGGGAGGCAGAGAAATACATACCCTTGAAACAGACAGCCCAGAGCCACTCAGTGCCCTTTCCTGATCTGATCCATAGGGAATTCCAGGACTTTTACACCTCCCTGTAATCACCTGAAGTCTTCCCTACACCTGCTCAACCAGACAACCTCCATGCAGATATAACACTTCCCCAAGTACCGCAGAAGGCCCTCCTGATTTAGCAGCAGAAGTGAGTACAGCCATCCAGTCCATGTCATGAGGTGCTGTAGGTCAAACAAGAATTTTCAACTGTTAGCTGCAGAGCAGAGCGGTGCATGCTGTAACAGGTAGCCTACAATTCACACGAAAAAGAGATCCAATAGCAATTGCACTCATGGAAAATTTGTATAAAAACTCACCAAAGCCAAGCATAGAGTTCAATGCAACTTTATTCCAGGTATTCCTGTGGTAAATTTGCATGGTATCGATCAATACCACTTTGCCCCAGCACTTCGAGGCCGCATCTCTTCATCGAGGGCATGGTAACAGAGACATTCCATTGTTTAAATACCCCAACTTCATTATTATTCATGAGTATGATAGTACGTCACATAGATCATGTGATCACAAAAAAAAGGTACAAAGTTAACAAAATATTTTATAAAACAATCTGAATAAATCCAACAGCAGATCCATACCTCTATTAAGCTCGATCTATTCTTTATTTTCTTGAACATTGCCTTTTTTAATGACCATAGCTGCATTACTGCACTGGTCAAATACATAATTTAAATATCTAATTATAAAAAAAAAGGATACCTATAGGTACTGTAGGGCTCCCGGACTTGACGGGTACCCCAACAATTTCTATGGGACTTTCTGAGACATCCTGGCCCCCCCAGCTAGATGCCGTGTACAATGAGGCCTGGAAATGGGCTTTCTTCCTACATCATTCCATCATGCGCCAATTACCTTAATACCCAAAACAGGCAAGGAGAGTGTCCAGTGCTCTCAATTGCAACCTATACCACTAATTAGTGTTCACACAAAGATCTTTGCCAAAATCATTGCTGGGCGTATGGAACCCATAATGTCACTCATACATCCAGATCAAGTAGGTTTCATCCAGGGTGACTGGAGTGAACATTACATGGATGACACTTGCCTTAATGTGGGAAGTAAGAAAGTATACTTACCCCATTGCCACCCTGGCAAGGGTTGCAGAAAAGGCCTTTGACAGGGTGTAATGAACATACCTTTTTGAAGCTCTGGGCAGATTTGGCTTCCCACAGAAATGTATTGATTTAATCTGACTACTGTACAAGACTCTGGTGGCCTCAGTTCTTACTAACTCAGCAATTTCCCTCACATTCCCTCTGAGCCATGGCATGTGCCAAGGTGCCCACTAGATAGATAGATAGATAGATAGATAGATAGATAGATAGATAGATAGATACTTTATTTATAAAGCACCCTTCCCTAGAGGCTCGGAGCACTGTACAATATATAAAACAAATATAACAATAAAACATTCAATAACAACACATTACAGAGCTTATACTTAATTAAAATCATAGCATATAAATGAATACCATGACAGTCAACAAAACACATACCTCAGCATCTTCTTATTATGTCAGCTCAAATGCTTGGTTAAACAGGAACATGTTGAGCCCCCTCTTAAAGTTTCCACTGAGGGGCCTCTTCAGATATCCTGGAAGCATATTTCACAGGGCTGGTGTGGCCACAGAGAAAGCACAATCTCCCAAGGCCACAACCTTGCCCTGGGGACAACCAAGAGCCTCCCTCAGAGGAAAGGAGAAGGTGAGTCAGACAGTGAGGGACCAGGAGGTTTTGCAGATAGCCGGTCCCCGGCCATGTAGGGCTTTGTAGGTCAGTAATCCGACCTTGAAGGCAATCCTCCACCTTATCGGCAGCCAGTGCAACCCACGGAGAACTGGCGTAATATAATCAAATCTTGATGCACCCGTCAGTAACCTGGCCACCGCGTTCTGCACCAACTGCAGGCAGTGGAGCTTGCCTCCTGAAAGCCCCAGGTACAAGGCATTGCAGTAGTCCAACCTCGATGTGACAAAGGTATGTATCAGGGTGGCAATATCATCAGCTGGTATCAGGGAGCGGATCTGAGCGATGTTCCTAAGATCGATCGATCAATCAATCAATCAATTAAAACTTTATTGCTTAAGCGCAATTCCACTGAGATCAAAGTGCTGTACATAATAAAACCCATATCAACAAATAAATACGTAAAATCAGCAAATTTAAACTTAGTCCTTAATAAAAATTAATAATAGCAGACTAAACATCATTAAGATCAAGAAATGCCGTGCAGAAAAGATGGGTTTTCAGAGCAGTTTTAAAACTCTCGATGGTCATGCAGTCTCTAAACAGACAAGGCAGAGAATTCCACAGGGTAGGGGCCACAAACACAAATGAACGGGCCCCAGAAGTCTCATTGTACCCAATAGCTCCGTATGAAGTCCAAATCATCCATTGATTCTCCTGATACAAAATGGCTGCCCAGGGTATAATGAGTTAAGTTAAGTCAAACCCTGGGAACCTCTAGAAATCCCTCATCAGAGGAACAGAGTGAGCGGAGGGGGTGGTAGGGATGGAGACGATCTTGCAAGTAGTGCGGTCCCTGTCCGTGTAGGGCATTATAGATCAGCAACCCGATCTTGAAGGTGACCCACCAACGTACAGGCAGCCAGTGCAGGCTGCGGAGCACAGATGTGATGTGGCAAGATCTTGATAAGCCAGTCAACAACCTGGCCTCTGCATTCTGCATGAGCTGCAATCAGTGGATATCAACCCCGGTAGCCCTAGGTAAAGGGCATTGCAGTAATCAAGGTGAGAGGTTACAAAGATGGTAGAAACCACTTTGTATGATGGCTGACTACCTGGGCATCAAGTGTCAGACCATTGTCAAGCACACACCCAGATCCTTAACCTGAGTAGAGGGCCAGGAGATGACCTATCGCCCTTTCTATTCCTTCTGGCAGTTGAACCCCTAGCTGCAAAAATCAGGGTTAATACTGCCTTTCAGGAATACAGATAGGAGGCTGCATAACCAAAATAGTCCTCTTCATAGATGACATTACCCTTTTTTAAATAACATCGCTATCTCTTCAGACTTTGAGTGCCATCATAAAAGCTACTCAGCCCTCTCAAGTTATATACTCAATGGGGCTAAATACCAAATCATGCCCTTCAGCCCCTCCTGCACACAAAGCTTCTTCAGCTCCATTCCATTTCAGTGGACACCAGAGGGTGTTACCAGCCTGGGGATTCAGCTACGTTCTACTCTAAAATATAGTCATGGCAAATTTGAACACTATGCTCAACAAACTAGATTCTGACCTTAACAATGGGGGGCACATTTACCTTTTGATCTAGGGGAAAATCAATGTGTTGAAGACGATAGTACTCCCCAAAATTCAGTACATAATCACTAATCTCCCCATAACACTACTAAGAAAGTTCTTTAAGCAGCTTAACACCAAAATGTCCAGATTTATATGGGACCACAAAACACCCAAAATCAAACTACAGGTTCTCTTAAGGGTATGATTACTGCTATTTTACACATATATGAGCCTGGATGTAAAAGCTTTCCTTTAACGTGACACTGTTTTGGCAACTATACACTATGTGTCTGTATATCACTCCTGATCCTTGTATGATCTTCTCAGCGCTAAAACAACTCTAGCAATGCCTGCACAGAATCCCAGACTTCTCCCTCACTTCAGCCTCCCTGCGTTTTTTTATTAGATCACAATAAGCAGGAGAATCATCTCTCCTATCCTGGAGCTTCAGCTGAAGAATTAGCAGTCGATAGTATTTGGCAGATTTGAGATATATGTTCTAGTCTTACGATTCAAGTCACTGCCCAATACCCCACCTTTTCTATAAGCTCTCTGTAAAGCCCTTGCCAGTTGAGTGGCATATTCAGACAAGCGTCACATTTCCATCGCTTGATGGATTTGAATTTCATACCAAATCTTTCCCGCTTCAGTACTACTAAAGACACCTTCAAGAGCAGACATATATTTTTGGCAGAAGCGTCAGGGTTTGTGAACCTCAAAAATGTTATGGCCTCAAGTGCAAGACTGCTTAAACTTTCCATAAGCCTTTTCTGCTTTTCAGCTTCTGCACACTGCCGCTCTTGTACCAGAGAGGTTGCATAGTCCATCCAAGTCTCCAGATCATCTTCCCCTTGGGGTGTGGGAAGGGTGCCAGAAAACACTTGCAGTCTGCGGTTGGAGTCATGACTAAATGCGGGCACAGGCACAGGATTAGGTACAGGTATCAGTATCGGTGGGGGCATAGGAACTGGTGCAGGTGCCAGGACTGGTGCAGACCCCAAGGGAGGCTTCAGTAACTTTTTTAAGTCCTCAAGGGTTTGACCCTCAGACTGTAACCATTTGGCAAGCTTCTCTTCAAGACTTTTGGAGAGGAGTGGGGGTTCTGGCTCTGAGGGACTCTCACTGTCCTTGGTTACCACCTTCTAGGCTGCCAGGGACCCATCAATGGTGATAATTTTTGGCACCTTAGTAGTGTCTATGGGGTTACCCCACTCCACCAGAACCATTAGTGTGTGGGCGCTCAGGTCTGCTTGTTGACCTACTACCCCAACCTCCCCCAAACAGTTAATTTTTGAGAAGGCCCCCTCAATAGTGTCCTTACTAGTGCCCAGGAGTATATCAAGTAATAACAAAGCATTCTGGGGATCAGTTTCACTCCCCATACACCAACTAACTAACTGATGCACAGCCATCTCTTCAGGGGTACCCCTGTAGTAGCTGACATTTTTCATTTTGGCCAGTAGGGGGCATTAATCCCAGAAGTGCCTCCAAAGCTGTAACCCTGGCACCATTATACCAAGGGCTACTACCCCTGCCTGTATCCCCAATAACAGGTTGAGGGGCTTGGGTTTGTAACTACCTAGTATGGGGGGACCCCTACCAGTAGTAGTGCTAATATTATGGTGCCTCCACCCAGAGAAATTACGTGAGTAACTATCACAGTAGATACAGCCCTCTGAGAAACTAATACTACCCACAATCCCACCTAGTGACCCTTTACAAAAACCTGAACAGTTGCAGTGTTCAACAATTAAAATACCAGACAGTTTGACCATTATTTTTGCTCATGGTCAGCCCACTTATCAACAGGGTCTAAATCTCTGGCTCATTGCCCTGTAACCCCTGCAAAAAACAGTTTCAACAATATCAACATGCACTTTCAATATGCTTTGCAGCACATTCAATAACTTTAGACCAGGTAATAATACTCACGAGCCATGTTAACATCAAACAGTAAATCTGGTTTATTAAGGGCATGAACAAGGAGGGTGGAAATTTAGGTAAATGATTACTTTACTGTATTTAAAAATAGGCTAAATTACTTTTCATTATTCCAGTCCCTGAATGTATCAGTCTAGCAACTACTGGGTACCCAGGGTGGAACACAGGCATGCCTGAGGAGGTGCTGAGATGACCGCATTGCAGCTGATGTTGGGGCCCTTGATGGAAAGAAGGATGATTAAAAGAGAATAACACACTTGTAAACCATAAACCATTTGTATCCAGGGCCAGATGGCCCAGTCACTTTTAAGCACATTAACCTGGCAAACAGAATCAGATGATACCATTAACAATTGAGGATTCATTGCAGGGAGCTACCCTGGTTTTACTCACTGTACCCAATGTAGTAGATGAAAAGGCTGATGAAATGAAGACCTAGTGTTCCGTCTGGAAGCTGGTGAGGACCTGGGCCGACACAACTCACCTCCTGTTCATGGCCTTCCCTGTACATGGACGCAACCTGTGATCGATTGCTGACTCCCCAAGTCTGGTCTCTCACTGTGATGCAGAAAATAGTACAGGAACAGTCTGACTGGGCCGTTGATGGCATAGGCCCAGAGAAAGAAAATGTCTCTTTTGAGGTTAAGTTTGGTCTCCGTGCTGGTGAACCTCCAGCTGGGTTTCAGAAAGAAAAGTCTCTCCTGGTTGGAATGGCTCCTGGAGTTTGGCACAGGATCCCTGGTTCAATGTCTCCACACACGTGATAGGCCTCAGCACATTTAGCTGACAAAACAGCAAACTTCTCTTTTCTTCGGTTTGTGGCTGGTTGACGTCTCAGTCGACTTGCTGAGCAACCCTTTCTGGTCTACTGGCAGGCAATTCCAAACTCCGATCCCACTTTTGGACTGGAGGGTTATTCTCAGGACCCTCCCTGTGAAAAGGCAGCACAGAGCCACACGGGCTCCCCTCTCCTCGATCTCTCTTGAGCTGAAGCACAACTGAACTGAATTCAAACAGTCCCTCATAAAACAAAGGGCAGAGTTCCAGAAATCCGGTTGGCTGCCTAAGCTGTCATTTACAGTCTTAGCCTTTTAATTGGCTGGATCCTTGGTGCCAGGGATTTGTCCTGATTCTCTCCCACAAGTCTCTTGTCTTGTCCGTGAGCCCTGGCTGAAATCCAGGCTCATGATTGGCTGTTACCTCCCAAAATGGTGGCTGTTGAAAATATACTGTCCCCATTATACAGTCCCCCATGTTTCTCACTCTGGTGCAGCCAGGAAATATACTAACATACTAACATACTA
Source organism: Neoceratodus forsteri (assembly GCA_016271365.2). Classification (NCBI taxonomy): domain Eukaryota; kingdom Metazoa; phylum Chordata; order Ceratodontiformes; family Ceratodontidae; genus Neoceratodus; species Neoceratodus forsteri. The sequence continues at coordinate 320,554,577 of JADMNL010000022.1, forward strand.
TTTGCCAGCAGATTAGGCCTTATGGTCTATCGAGTCTGCTCGAACCTAGATCCTTAGTTGGGTGCCGAGACCCTCCCATCCCTTGTGCTCCAGAAACCCTATCATCCATCCCCACCCCCCTGGGACAGGCCATCATCTGATACATCCACTTTCTGTGTCTGTCCCACCCTCTCTTGAAGCCCTCCACTGTGGATCTCTGAACCAGCTCACCAGGCATTGCATTCCAAGGGTCCACCACCCTCTCAGTGAAAAACCTCCTCCTCTTTTCCCCCCTCACCCTTCCACCTTCCAACTTCAAACCATGTTCTCTGGTGATACCTCCCTGCTTTAGTCTAAAGATCCCCTCCATGTTTACCCTATTTATTCCCTTGAGGTACTTGAAGACCTCAATCATGTCCCCCCTGTCTCTCCTCTCCTCCAATGAAAACAGGCAGAGCTCCTCAAGTCTGTCCTCGTAAGTCAAATCCCTAGCCTCGTGATCATCTTTGTTGCCCTCCTCTGTACCCTCTCCAGGAGCTGTGGCCCTCTTCAAGTGTGGTCTCCAGTACTGTACACAGTACTCAAGGTGTGGTCTAACCAGTCCATTGTACAGCGGCAGAATCACTTCCTTGCTCCTAGAGGTGATCCCCATGTATGCATCCCAACATCCTGTTTGCCTTGCTAGCTGCCTCCTGCACTGCTCAGAGTTATTCATACATGTATCCACCATGACCCTAGGTCTTTTCCCTGTTGAGGCTTCCAGCACCTCCCTCCCAGGGTGTACCTGTGTTTAGGGTTTCCCGACCAAGATGCAACACCTTGCACTTGGCGATATTGAAATTAATTTCCATGTGAGCCCAGCTTTCCAGGGTGTCCAGGTCCCTTGCAGGGCCAACCTCCCTCTTCTCCCTCAACTACTGCTCCCATCTTGGAGTCATCCATGAAGAGACTCATTTCACACCCTATACCATCCCTGATGTCCGATATGTAGGCATTAAACAGGATTGGACCCAGGACCGAGCCCTGTGGTACCCCACTACCAACCTCTGTAGGGTTCGAGAGCTCCCCACAGACCACTACTCTCTGAGTGCGTCCAGCTATCCAGTTTTCAATCCATCTGACCATCAAAGGGCCTACTCCTAACCCCATCAGTTTCTCCACCAGACCATTGTGGGGGACAGAGTCAAACGCCTTGCTGAAGTCCAAGAATAATACATCCACAGGCTTACCCCTGTCCAGTTCTGATGTTACCCATTCATAGAACTCCACAAGGTTGGTTTGACATGATCTACCTATATATACTTTATTTATTTTAACTTCCCACTAACGTGTAGCCCTGGCTGTGCCCTCTTGAACAAGTCCACATTTATATTGTTAGCCCCCGTAGAACCCCAGTCACTGCTGCCGTTATATTGACCCACCAGGCGTCAGAAAGCAATGTATGAATATTTATGTGGGGCTCATGCATATTAATGAGCCCCATCAGTAGCCCTGGTTTTAAACTTTTTAAATTAGCCCCAAAATGGCTTTTAAGTCACAGCATTCTGGTCACTGGCTCTCATTGAGCTGAGGAGAGGCACTGGAACCAGGAAACTCCTTTCTTGCCAATGGCAAAGTTGCCAGTCAGCAGATTAAAGGTGCTGCTCATGCCTGCATGATCCCCGCTTGCACTGAGGTACACCTTTACAGCGGGAGGATTGTGGTTAAATGTTGAAGCCCAAACTAGGCTAAATAAATAAACAGGGCTGCTTTGGGGGAGCTAAAGGAGGACTTAGGGGCACCAGAGGAATCAGGCTTAAAGCAGGGAATACAGCAGGACACCAGCAGCAGCGGGAGGAAACAGGAGTACATAGGACCTGGGGCCAAACAAGATAAGCCCCTGGGGGGTTACATGTTAATTTTTTTTTGTTTCTTCTCATTGCATGCATACTTTGCTGTACTTGTTTATTGTGCTTTCCCTGTGGTAAACTCAATAAAACAAACTAACTACAAAAAAACTACAAGTTCTCCAGACTCACTGGGAAAACAGGGGCTTTGGGCTCTGTAACTTAAAACTTAACCATGATGGGGTAATACTGAGGCATGCCATACTCTGTACCAAGCCAACGCTTGTATCCCCCCTCCAAAATGGATAGACACAGAGTGTGCCCAAGCCGAAACACCATATGCCGCAGCTTTGATTTTCTCTGACTGGAAGCTTAGCCAACAGGCAGCTTCATGTATCTTCCACATCAGAAAAGTCTGGAAAGACCACATGGAGAAAGTGAAGTGGGTCTCCAAGAACTCGCGCCTGAGACCAATCTGGCACAACCCCACATTCTTGATAGGCGATTGCCCTCTTAACTGGCCCATATGGGCAGTCACACATTCATACTTTGGGTGACCTATATCATCCCCAAACAGGGATACTGAAGACCTCTGAAGCACTCCAGAGATAATTTAACATCCCAAAGACTCACTTCTGAGATACCTTCAATTGTGAGACCTCCTTAAGATGAAAATAACCCCATAGTACAAACTCCCCAATCAAGTTCTGTGGAAGCCTGGCTTCTAAGACATACAATAGTTCAACATTTGTCAGGCAAGTATTTACGGTTTAGAGCTCAGGAACTCCCTTCCCCCCAATCTCTGGCTCTTAAGGTCTCATGGGAGGCAAAACTCAGCACTTCATTGTCACCCCAAGACTGGTCACAGGTCTAGCCTCTGACATATGCAGCAAATAGGGAACTACAGGCTAAAACGCTGCAATATAAACTTCTGCATAGAACATACAGAACTCCACACTGGCTCGATAAGGTGGGTTTAACAGTGGACAGCAATTGTTGGAGGCGCAGCTCACCTCAGGCCACTTTGACACACATTCTGTGGTCCTGCTCTGCTATAACAGAATACAGAGACACTGTCTGGAACAAATGTAGATAGTCCCACTGGACCTGGTGCATAACCCTAGGCTGGGACTGTTGGGAGTATCCCCGCCCAATCATCAATTTACAGACCCTCAGACCCTTTGACTCAATAGCACATGGGCTGCCAAGTGAGTTTTACTCAGGCATTGGAATGCACCAGACCCACCCCACCCACAGGAGTAGGAGAACCTGCTATCCCTGCCAGCACATTATGACAGAGTAGCCCATGTGGCTATAGGGAAGCTAATGCAATACACAAGTATTTGGGGAACTTAAGTTACATCTGCAAGTGGGAGACCCCTGCTTTGCTCCCAGAGGAGTAAGCAGGCCTGGGGACACCATTTTAAGTAGCAATACCTACTGCGTGAAATTCCAACACATCCTATAGGCACTCTATGCCTCAGCTGAAGGGTTAGCAATAGGTAACCTTTAATCTTTGTATTTCTTTCAGGAATATACTTGTAATTCAAACAAAAACTCAGTAACTGGACTGAGTAAGTTGTTACTAGTGGCCCCCCACCCCGGCCAGCTAGATCACTTTCCCTCTTTCTATTCCAGGGAGAAGCCAATACATATTACTTACATGACAACTCTCAATATCTCTAAGTATGTTCATCTTAGGGCTAGATGGCTCAAACACCACAATAGCCATAGACCCCTTGGAGCCTTGAAGCATTGGCCCTTGGCTAGGGCTATTGGACTTGTGTGCTAAGAAGCATGTTTTGTTTAAACTGACCCCCCTGGACAAGCTTTATCTATATTTGTTGGGATTAAAACAACACTCCACATCCTGGACATAAGGTACTGGCCCTGATATACCACTGCATAGAGCGTCACTTCCGCAATAAATGGGTCAGCAAAGTAACAGACTATAGTTCTTTTAAGCAGGAATAAAACCTGTATCTAATGGAGCTTTTCCATGATTTAGTGCATCACAGGAAAGCCTGCGATGCACAAACTGAATCTCTGGAAATTTTTTCACTTTTTTAGCTTGTCTATCTTACAAATGCCTGAATGTTTTCTAATGAAATGTTTTCCCCATAAGTTTTGTTATGCGATATAAATTGTGTTGTTAAAACTTGAAAATCTAACAAAAATCTTAATGAAAAAAAAAACAATTTCAGTTTCTTTGCAGGGTGAGCTTTCAGTAATGCAGAGGAGCAGCACTGAACGATTATATGCAGGCTGATGGAGATCAGCCCACCTACATCATCCTAATGGAGATCCTGCATATGATGGCCAAAGAGGACACCCCCAATTAAAATGTTTGAAATAATAGCAGAACAAGAGAAATGCCATGTAGTGCATTTAGGCAATAAATACATAAACAGATTTAGTGGTAAATAACTCACATTGGCAAGAAGCTGGAAGGAAACCTGCTGGCAACTGTCTAATGTGCAAATTATTTTTCAGTGCTTATGGATGGTAGTATAGACAGTGGTGTAACTGAAAAATAACTTTATATTAATCCCAAAAATGGCCAAGTTGAAACTAGTGTTCTATGAATTAAGTCTGTATCATATGACACAAGCGAGGGATTGAAAAATCTCCTCTTAAATATTCTTGCAGACTGTGGGCTTAGTATGACAGAATAGTAGGGTTTGGGGCTGATGGGGCACCAGTCCACATGAGTGTGAGATGAGGACTTGCTGCTCTTCTATGGTGAGAGCAATTTGAGTGGTTAACTGATGTTTGTTGTTTCTCACACAGATTAAAACTGGCCATAAAAGATACTTAGGATAAAACCTATTTTAATGATGTTTCAAACTTTCTCACCCAACTTTTTTATCTCTTATCAGAAAAGTCCTAAACAATTGAGAGAATTGTGGTCCCTTGCCCAGGCAATGGAGATGTCAGCTGAGAAGTTCCAAAGGGCACATGGAACATGTTGGGTGTAGCATAAACTTCTTGCTACCCAGGCCGTTACAAAATCATTCCTGTAATTTGTGCCCACGTAGAATCTGTGGCTGCAGATCCAGCTCACTACCAGGCAAAAGGCAGGGTGTGTTGCAGATTACTGTATATCCATGGTGGCACACCTTTTGTATTTTGAACAGCTGCTGCAGCCACTTGCCCGATTGTCACTGACAAGAAGTAGTTTGAATGCCAAAACTACTTAGCTCTGTTGAAACTCTGAGAAACATGCTTGATTCTGCAAAGGGGAGTGGTCCATTAGGTGGCTGTGAACTTGAAATTCTCTTATAAATTAGGGGCAGATATTCTTTCAGGGGAATGTACCCGAAGTCACTTAGAAAGGTGTGAAATTAACACATTTCAGTGGCCAAGCTGTTAAAATTGTTAACAGCAATGTAAGAACTACACTACAAACACTGAGAAATCATGCGAAAAATGATTCTCTTTGACTGATGACACTAGTATCTATAGCAATGCGAAATAAACTTTGTCCACCAGACCCAAAGGAAATAGAGCTGTGTGGTAGCAATGATTACTTTAGTAGCTGACCATTTCTCATAGCTTTTACTGTCCAACTGTGACAGTGTTCTGGTGCTTGCAGAATGGCAAGAGTTTAAGATTTTTTGCTCAGACGTTCAGAATATGCCTTCTTTCACTATCTGGATAGAGCTGGCATGTGACTTTCATAATTCATATCCTAATCTTTTAAATATTGTGAATGTGAATTCTGAAAATAACAGCAACCAGATTGAAAGGGTCCTAGAATTCAAATACTTCAGGATCCTCCTCGACAGCCACCTCAATTTTAGAAACATAGAAATTGTTGGCAGATAAGGACCGCTGGGCCCACCCAGTCTGCCTGTAAGCCCTACACATGTAAGTAGCCTCTGACCCTATCTGGTCGGTGGTCTTTCATCACTCCCTCGCTCCTTCCTCAAGGTTCCCTTGTGCCTGTCCCAGGCATGTTTAAAAAAAACAAACCTGTGCTTGCTCCCACCACCTCCTGAGGCAGACCATTCCATGCATCCACCACTCTTTCTGTGAAGAAAAATGTCCTCAAAATTTATCCCCCAATTTTATATTATGCCCCTCATTCTTCTAGTCCTTCTACATTGGAAGAGGTCTCCCCTGCACCTTGTTAATGCCTGAGGTACTTGAAAGTTTCTATTATGTTTTCCCACACCCTTCTTTCCTCCAGTGAGTACATATTGAGTCCTTTAGTCTCTCCTCAAATCTTTTTGTGGTGCAAGCCATATGCCAACTTGTTGCCTTCTCTGACTGCCTCCACTCTGTCAGTGTCCTTCCCAGGTGTGGTTTCCAGAACTGCATGCAGTACCTAGGTGAGGCCTTACCAGTGTTTTATACAATGGCATCACCACCTCCCGCCTTGTCACTAGATACATCAGGAACTGAAGACGCTGTGGCCCAATATAGTTCCGTAACACAAATCATAATACATAAATGTCCCCCCCGGTAATATGTAATGCTTTCAAGTTATTTTGAATGCTTGTTTACTACTGCTGATAATATGCTTTCTGGTACTTTATTCCAAAGATTACTGGTTCTTTGGGTAAAGAAATATTTTCTTTTATTAGTCTTGAATTTGTTTAATCTTACTTGCAGTGGATGTCCTCTGGTGTTAGAATTATTATTTTTTATATTCAATTCCTATTCCGTTCATGAGCAAAGGATCATTCAATATGTCATAGAATAACAAAAGGTCACCCTTAGCCGTCTGGTCTCAAGACTGTGTAATCCTAATCATTGTAATCACTCTTGATAGGACAGATTTTTAATTGATCGAATTGTTCATGTATATCTGCGCTGTACTCTTTCCACACAAGCTATTTCCCCTCGTTTGTATGGGTTCCATAATTGACTACAGTAGTCCATACGTGGTCTAACATAGGACACATATAGGGGTAACATAACCTCTTTTGATCTACTTTTTATGTTTAATTTTATTCCCTAGTTATCCTATTGGCTCTAGCAATAACTGCTGTATGTTTGTTCTTAAATCCTAGTTCTGTATCTATTACAACCCCTAGATCTTTTTCATTACTTTTTGATTGAAGTGGGTTTGTGTTTATGAAATACTGATGCTTAGGATTATGTAGACCCATACAGAGGACACATCATTTGTCTTGATTCAAGGTCATTCCCCATTTGTTTGCCCATAGTACCAATTGGTCTATATCAGTTTGTATGAGACTTTGGTGTTCTTCAGAGATATACACTCCACCCCACTTCACGTCATCTGTGTATTTGCAAATCTGATTATAAATGCTGTCCATGTCTGCAGTGAACAATTTAAATATTAATGGGCCCAATACAGAATCCTGTGGAACTCCACTTGAAACCTTACCTGTTTTACAGGTGACCCTTATTGCTACAACCTGTGTCTATGGGTCAGTCAGTTTAATACCCAACTAATGATGTGTTTTTCAATCTTGTATTTTCTAAGTTTTCCTCAGTTGCCCAGAGTGGCACTAAATCAAAGGCCTTACTATAATCAAACAATATTACATCATATGGATTGCCATTATCAAGGTGTTTGTTTGCATTTTCATAAAAGCAAATTAAGTTGGTTTGACATGAATGTCCTTTTTTAAAGCCATGCTGGTTACTGTCAAAAACTGGGCTTGTTTCTAATTCCTTATAGATTTTGTCCTTAATTACTGACTCCATTATTTTACATACCACCGAAGTGCTAGTGATTCCTCTGCCTATGCACCCCAGCATTCCACTGGCTCTCCTTGCAGCCTTTGTGCTCTGCTTTGACACCTTTAGGTCATCTGAAATGAAACCCTAGGTCCTCTCTTCTTTGATGATTGCCAGCACCCCCATCCTGTAGCTCTCACAGGTTCCCTCTTCCTAGGTGCATTATTTCACACTTCTTTCATTGAACCCCAGTTGCCATACCTCCAATAATTTTTAAAAGCTTTCCCTGGTCCCTCCTCATTTGCTCCACCCCTTCTGGTGTATCCACCCTGTTGCAGATCTTGGTGTCATCTGCAAACAGGCAGACCTTTCCTTCCAGCCCTTCTGCAATGTCACTAATGAATACATTGAATAGGACTGGTCCCAAGACTGATCCCTGAGGTACCCCACTGGTCACCTCCCTTTCCCTTGACTGGATCCGATTTACCACCACCCTGTGCCTCCTGTCAGCCAGCTACTAACCCAGTGTATCACCTTTTCCCCATGCCCAGACTACCCATCTTGATAATCAACCTTCTGTGTGGGACAGTGTCGAATGCTTTTCTGAAATTGAGGTAGGCAACATCCACTGCTCTTCCCTGATTTACTTCCTTTGTCACCCAATCAAACAAATCTATAAGATTCGTTTGACATGACCTTCCTGCTATGATTCCATGTTGCCTTTGACAACCACATTAATCTCCTTATCTCTAAAGTGCACCAAAGACTCAGTATGCTGTACAGTGTCAGGCAATTCCTTACCCTAGATGCTAGAGCTTGGCTAGCTAACTTCCTCCTCCTTACCCTCTTTGACTATGGCTTTCTAGTATACTCTCCCCGGCCCTCCTTGAAAAACTTTGACAGACTGAGAACCACCCACCACAGTATTCTCAGGTTTGTCTCCAGTCTCCCAAGGTTAACACATCACTGCACCCTATACAGGGCAGCGAACAGTCTCTCCCTTGAGGACAGGCTCACAAGTAGAACCTGCACTTTCCTCTTCAAAGCCCTAAAGGGCCTTCTCCCTGAGAGTACCTCCTCCCTCTTCTCATTACCCTGCCAACCCCGTTCCCCCAGACACCACACCAACTGTTCCTTTGCAATCCCTCTCTTTCACACCTTGCTGAGCCAATGCTCACTCACCTACAGGGGCCCAAGACTCTTCAACACTCTCCCTCCTCCCCACTGCACATCTGTCACTACATTCAAAAGCAATTTTACTAAATTTCTGCTCAACAAATCTCAATGCAACTGCTCCAAACCCACTCCTTATGTACTTAATTGTAAATTCCCTATCTAATCATTTATTCCAATTACTGTATACAAAAAATGTGTGCTATTGTTCTTATAATTGTACTCTCCATGCTCTTTTATTGTTGTATAAATGCTGTATTGTATTGCTGCTCATTTCCTTTGTCTCCCCCTTCCCATTTTATTTACACTGGATGTTTGTGAAAACGGGCAGTGTTGCTCTATCATTCAGTAACTAAAAAAGAAATTAAAAAAGAAATAATGTGATGAGAGTAGTTCCTGGATCTAATGCAATTGTGGAAAGGTGTTTTTCAACTATGGACAAGGTAAAAACTGACTGGAGAGCATCTCTGGCAGCAGACACTGTAGAAACATTGATCTGCATAAAGAACAGGGCCCCTCCAACTGAATTCAACCCAGAAAGGGCTGTAGCCATATTGTTTAGCCTAAAGCCAAGACATCCAGGTGATATGGCAGCCAAGGATGTTGAACCTGTTCAATACCCCCCCCAAAAAAAAAAACAGGCTGGAATTGCAGGCTACATGCCTGGTAGAGGGGATGATGTGATTATTGTGTAATATTGGTAGAGCAAACAGCACCCATTTATTTTTAACCCGTTCATTTTCAAGCAAAACCTGTTTTCAGAAAGAAACCAAACTGACACCGGGGTGTTGGATAATTGTTTTAATTGTCAAAAACTTCCTTCGGTTTTATTATTTTCACTGCTGCGTTTGTCATTGTAGTCTTCATCCATCTCACTGTCCTCATCCCTCTTCAGTCTTCTTAGAAGATGGTTATCTTGTATCAAATGGTGCTGAATAGCTCTACCTCTCCATGACCCTGTACTGAATGCATAATTAGGCGACATTTTTGTGGAAAATGAACTTAAGTGCAAACTCAGGCTGTCATATCTGATGGAAAAAGAGAAAACGGTATAACATAGAAAGTCTCATAACTCTGTATAAAGCATCTATTTTATCAGTGTCTACACAGATAATGAGTAATTGTATGGTTTAAGGTAAAAAAAAAAACATTTGGGAATTGCTTCTCAAAACCGACTGATTTCTAATAATTTTTTGTTTTGATTAGCTAATCAACTCTCCGGCACTAATATATATCTTGTGCCTCCACCTTTCTATGTCCCGAGATGCGGTCTCTAAAATGGGACACAATACTCCAGGTGGGGTCTCACCAGCAGGTAGTACAGTGGTAGCACTACCTTTCTCTTCCTGCTGGTGATGCCTCTCCCTATGCATCCCGGATCCACTGGCCCTACCCAGTGCTTTGTCACCTGCCCTGCCATTTTGAGGTCATCAGATATGACAACCTCAAGGTCCCTTTCCTGCTAGTGACCGTCAGTACCCCCCATCCTATACTCAGCTCCTGGGTTCCTGTGCCCTAGGTGCATGATTTTGCACTTTATGGAACTGAACCCCAGCTGCCATGCCTTGGACAACTCTTCTAGTTTCTCAAGGTCCTCGCATTCTGTCCACCTCCTACTGAGTATCCACCAATTACAGATTTTGGTGTCATCTGCAAAATGGCATTCCTTCCCTTTCAATTCTTCTGCCATGTCACTTATGAAGATATTGAGCTGATCTCTCTCCCTATTGCAGTAACGTGGTAACCACCACCAACTGTCACTTTGAGTGCTGTTAACCACCCACTGTCACTTATCCATTAACCAGTTTCTTACCCAGTTTACCACTTTGGATCTCATCCCTAGGCAGCTCAATTTCTTTATCAGTCTCCTGTGCAGCACAGTGTCGAGACCTTGCTAAACTCCAAGCAGACCACATCCACTGCCCTCCCCGATAGACTTCCCTGGTCACTCAGTTGAAGAAGCCCAGTCTTTATGGCAGAATATTAAATCCAAAGCTGATCCCTTACTGAGCTTGGAAGATTTTCTCACCAGAAATCTGCATCATGGGTAATCTGGACAGAATACCTGTAAAACAGAAGAGTTTTCATATGGCAAATCACAACTGCCTCTGCCAAAAGAGTTTTAGTAAAACATTAGCTTGATCAGGATAGCATTAATTATCAGGAATGGTACATCAAGATTTACTATCGTTACACTTAAAAGATGATTGCTAGTCTGAATAACAGAGTCAAGTCATTTTAAAAATGATTGGGCAGGCTATTATATTCACTTCCACAGGAGCGGTCTCTTAAGGATAACCAACATATTTCAAATATAAACTGTAGGCAAATACTTCTTAGAGAACTTGGACATTTTCTCTGGGCTTATCTTATGAACTATATGTCTGGCGTTTGGCAACTTCCACCCTATTGACCAATATAACATGAATTCCTAACCTTATGTAAATAGTTTTGTGGAAATCCTGCACGTGTGTATTGTGTATGTATGTTTCTACATCCTTGTCACTTGTTGTGTTTTGTGTTAATTGTGCTGAAATGTAATAAAGTATATTAAATTAAAAAAAAGTTTCATCTCTGAGTCAAGCCACAGGGGCGATGAAACTCCAACTGTGATATAGAAGCAGTCTGCCACAACTGCACACTGCACACTATACACTCACACACCTCCACACCCAGTGATACAGTACCTGTTGGATGCTGATACGGACTCCAGTTCCACTTGTTTTGAGGAGGGAGATGCTTGGATGGGTGTTAACATCTGTAACTGGAATGGAGGTAATGTAATGCTATGCTACTCTGTTAGATGCTGATGCACTTACTGCGTGTCTGATGTGTAAAGTTGTGTTTAACTTGGTTTGACCCATTTTCCCCCAAATATCAATGCCGTAATATGAATTTCACAGAGCATCTCTCCTGCAGGACCTTGACATTCAGCATGCTGTCTTGGTCGAGCCAATACATTCCTGTCCTGAATGCATAGTGGCAGCAGGGAAGGTGTGTTGGTGGAGAGGTTTAGTTTATCCCAGAAAGCTATGGAGTTATCCCTCTCCACGTACCAGGACTGTCTGGAGGGGGAGTGATCTGGCAGGTGACAAAGCCTAGTGAAGTAGGTACAGTACCCACCTGTCATGGGTTTCCAGTGCAAGCTTTCCCTGCTGTTTGTGTGTGTGTGTGTTGTCACTGATATCTCCATCTTTATGTCTCCACAGAACTTCCGTGGATGTCTGGGATGGATAGCTCTGAAATGGTATGATCAGCCAGATGGGGCCACATCCATGGTGGTGGCCCGGAGGAAGCAATGACTACTATACTTACCAAACTTCCTCCCCGGAAGGTGGGCAGCAGGGATGCCCACTACACTGATGATGTGGAGGAGTTTTGGGCCCTGGAAGAGCCATCACAGGTAGGTGTGGGGTGGGGGGGGTACTGTGTGCTGGCTGAATACAGCTGCAGTCTTGCATGTGCAGCCCATGTATGACTGTCCTCTGTGTTTTTCACATTTCAGGGGTATTGTGGTCCTCTGCTGTATGGTGTTGGTGGAGAGAGGCTATACTACTACCACCCCAAGAGTTCCAGTGGGGATTCTGAGGAGGAGGGGGAAGACTAGCCTCCGCACCCATGAAATCTGTCTGCATGTTGATGGGATACATTAATAAACACTAACATGTTTATACTTAATTTAATATGGTTACAGTATAGTAATAAATGTTTGTATACTGTACTACACCGGTCTCATTTTTATTCTGGTAGGCAATGGCATGTCATCTGATGGGTACGTCATACCATGGGGGGGCTGGGTTTGACTGGTTTACAGTTGGGATTCCACTCAATACAGCACCTGTGGCTGTGTGATGCCCACTAGCTGTGTGCCACTTTAAAACTGTGCAGTGTTATCACTGGGGTTTCAAACTGATTTTACTTAAACCTGCAGTTTGGCCAGGGCCTCCTTCCCCCTTGGAGTGTTAAAAGTGTTTCTAAGTTCTTTGCAGTAAAACTGCGACTTGGCCAGGGCCCTCCTCCCCCTCAGATTATTAAAAATATTTCTCTGTTCTTTGCAGTAAACCAGCTGTTTGGCCAGAGCCCCCCTGGAGTGTTAAAAGTATTTCTATGTTCTTTGCAGTAAAACTGCTGTTTGGCTGTTTCTCACTACCTGTGTCCCACTGTAAAACTGCATAGCGTTATCCCTGATATTTCTATACAGCACCTGTGGCCAGATGATGTGTGATGCTCACTATCTGTGTCCCACTTTAAAACTGTGTAGTTATCTCTGGGGTTTTGAACTGATTTTACTTAAACCTGCTGTTTGGCTAGGGCCCCCCTCTCCTCCGTCAACGTTCTATGCCCTGGCCTGCTGAATCATTAAGTATTCTATTAGGAATGGCATGGAGGGTTTCCAAGGGCCCCCTCTCCTCACTTATTCAGTTGGGAATGGTATAGAGTACAAACATACAAAGAAGCCAGCAGAAGAAGGCCATTTGGTCTATCAAGTCTATCCCAGCCTCTCTTAAAGCTGCCCACTGTCTTCAATGAGATAACCTCTTCCGGCAATGCATTCCAAGTGTCCACCACCCTCTCTGTGAAGAGCGCTCTGACCTCCCTCCTAAACCTCCACCCTCCAGCTTAAGACTGTGTCCCCTCATGTTATGGTTGCCACCCAGCTTAAAGACTCTCCTTATCAACCTTATTTATCCCTTTCAAGTACCTGAAGGTCCCAATCATGTCCCCTCTCTCTCCCTCTCTCTCTTTCTCTCTCCTGTCTTCCAGGAAGTACATGTTCAGTGCCCTCAACCTCTCCTTGTATGTCTTACCCTGCTGACCGACTATCATCTTTGTAACCCTCCTCTGGACCTTCTCCAGCAGGTTAATGACATTTTTAGGTGTGGGCACCAGTACTGAACTCCATACTCTAGATGCGGTCTTACCAGTGACCTGTATAAGGGCAGTATAACCTCCTCCCTCCTACTACTGATCCACCTAGACATGCATCCCAGCATCTTGTTTGCCTTTGCTGTTGCTTTCTTGCACTATGTGGTATGCTTCAGGTCACTAGTAATCTTCGCTCCCATGTCCTTCTCCTCTTCTCATGCAGATACTCTGACTCCACCAAGTAGTACTCAGTCCTGGGATTCTTGGCTCCAATATGCATAGCTTTGCATTTCTTGGCATTGAAGGCAAGCTGCCAGATCCTGGACCACCTCCCCAGCTTTTCCAGCTCTTCCTGTAGGTCCTGTATCCCTTCAGCTGTGGCCACTCTCTCAGAGCTTAGTGTCATCCATAAATAGGCACATTTTGCCCTTAATGCCATCCCCAATATCACTGATTGAGTGTTTCAATGGTCCTCTAATTACCCCAGAAGCATAAGTCTGTACCCCCAGAGAAAGCTGATTTTGGGGTTGGGGGGCATTCATGACAAATGGCTTTCAGGTCAGAGAGCACAGTAGAAATATGCTCATGAAAGAGCTAAAGGACTAAGCAATTAAGGCAGGAAACATGAAAGGGGACCTACAATACTGCATAATCTGCAGATAAACATTAGTACTGCTACTGTAATGCATAAGACATTGCTGCACGGTTACAAAGTCTGTATTTGTGTGTTTACTGAGCTATTATCTGGTGCACCTGCATACTGCTGTCCCCAGACCATACCCAAGGGTGATGCATGAGCAGTATAGATGCTGAACAGTGACATCTGCAGGCCACCACAGAAACTTTGGTGTTTGAAAATTCCAATATCAGAATGAAATGAAAATACCTAACAATACAAATCCAATGCCCTGTGCCATGGTGCAAAATCACTGAAAATGGTGATGGCTGTCACTGTAGCTTCTCCTCAGATTCAGCTTTGAGCTGAAGTGTTCATATCGGAGGCACAAAACTGCTGGATCTGGAGCCATCCTACAAGCTAAAGGTCTACAGTGTGCCAGAGTCTCACAGGGAGGCATAGAAGCAAAATCCATGGTAGCCAGACAGATGATCTTCCTTTCCACCTGGCACAGCTTAACCAGAGTCACTGGTCCCTTATCCTGCTCCAGTCAGCACTCCATATTTTCTCATCTTGTGGTGGCAAGGCAGAGGGCAGCAAGGAATTGACAAAATTCATACAGCGACCCCACCCAACCAGTGGGTCATACTTGGAATCAGGACTGCTTTCTTCCTCTTCGGGTTGTAGACTGGGGTAGGTTCACAAGAGGATGCCAGGCTCTTGATGGCTTCATGTAGTGTTTCCTCTGGTTTGCTGTCCATCTCATCTGGTGGCAGAGGAATGCCTGACTTAGGGTGTCGGGTGGTCGAGCTGTCATCCACAGTATGTAATATTTTTTCTGGAGGTGCCCTGGCTGAGGCTAGAATGATCTCAAGCACCACAACCTGCACCCAATCCCAGCCTTGAGGTCAAAGGCTGCCAGGCCTATGTGGAATTGTCCATCTTCTCCACAGACCCAAAGTTCCCTTCAGTCAGCTCCTCCAGTGGCAAAAAGTTAAGGTAACACAGTTTTCATGGCTATACATTCCAGCGTTGTCTTAAGCAGCATAACACGCTAGCCACATAGCATTCACCTGCTGTGTCACGTCCCAAAATAAGTTTAATACTTTTACCAAGGGGCCAATTTGCATGCTGCTGTGTGAATATGAGCAGTTGCATGCAGTGTCAGTGTGAGGCACTGCAAAGAGTGTTAGCTGTAGCCCCCTCTCCACTACTCCCCACTGTTGTACGAGACATATCCTTGGCAGTCTAGTAGTACTCCCACTGCCCAGATCCCCTTTGTTGTAATATATAGATTCCTGGCAGTCTACTGGTTCCCCCTCCTGCCACAATTCCCGTTTGTGTAATATACATATATCTGGAGACCTCCTCCCAGTATCCACTCAACAGCATCAAGTTATTACAGCACCCATCATCCTCCGTGCAAAAACAGGAAAACCTCTCCACCACTCACTCAGCGCCCACCGATCTCCATCCCCCAACTGGTACCCGACCCACCCGAAGATGTCTGCTGATGTCAGCAGGCAGAGACCAGGAGGATGACCAGCACAGACCCTTCTATTACAACCTTGGCTGGCTGCCGTCTAGATGAATGTGAATCTGCATGTCTCTTCTTCGGGAGGGGTTGTGAGGCCAAGCCTGATCGCCACTTTGACATGAATCTATTGAGCTCCACTTTGACATGAATCTATTGAGCTTGTGGTTCAGTAAATAAAAAAAATCAAGAAACTAATGAGAAACCTGACTTGAGTGCACCAGACCAGAATTTATATGGGTTGGTCTATGGAAAATCTTCTTGCCATTCATTGATATTGCGGCCATGGAGCTAGTATAAACATAGAATTTGATGGCAGAAAAGATTGCTTAGCCCACCTAGTCTGCCCAGATGTTCCTACCTATTCTGTGCACAGACCCTATTTGGTCTCCTCTGACCTTCCCACTTCCTTGCAGCCTACCTAAAATACACCTATGTTCTCAAGAAGAGTAGAAATTGTTTACTGAAAAAACAAAGATTAATGGCACGAGCAAACAAACAAAATACATAGAAATATTCATGTGGTAACAAAAATCAGGCCATCATCCTACAAGGAAAACAAGAAACAGCAAGACAGAAAAACAGAATGCTGAAAGTAAAAGGAAAGGGAACAACAAGAAACAACAAAAAGTCTGAGTGGCAAAGAAAGTCCAGAGATGTATTCAAAAAGCACCAATGGGCAACACTTCCAACGGCGAATCCACATGGCCTGAGGGAGCTTGGTACGCTCTGCAGCATATAGCTTTCGAAGGTCAGATTCCACCATCTGTAACAGTGTAGCATGATCTACAGACTGTTGTTGCAATACATATTTACAGCAAACCCTCCAAATCATCACTTTAAGGCAAGAAAAAAATCAGAAGCAACACAGAAGGATCATGTCTGAAGGACAAACTACTGATACTGTAGATCTGCAAATGACAGCGCATAGGTAAGAGAATGCCAAAAGGGTAAGCCAAGAAGTGCCCAAGAAAGACCAAAATTGTTGAATAAATGGGCAATCAAAGTGTAAGTGATGAATGGTTTCAAACATATCCTGGTAACAGTCCCTAGGGCAAAATTGTTCCGTGATGCTTTTATGTTTATTATGCATTTAACATTTAACTTCCCGTGGCAGCACAGCCATGTCACAGTCCAATAATGGGGTGGAAAGTGTTTCTCATTCAAATACAACAAAGCCTGTCATCTAACAACCAGTACTACCCCAGGCAGAATATCAACATCTTGCGGAAGTAACGCTTATAAAAGGCTTTCCTATTCTGTGTGTGAATAAGATCCCAAGACAAATGGTGGCAGTTTATAAAAGACAAAAAGGTTTCAAAACTCAGGAAAATGGCTGACTTGCCAGAGGTTTGGGTCTATGTCATTCCAATTGAAGGGGTGTCATCCAAATCAATACCCAATCTTTCCAAATGGAAGGAGATCCTGAAATCCAGGGAACAATATTATAATGGAAAAAAAATACTATAAAAAAAACACACAGGATTCACCATGTTTAAACTCTCTTTATCATATGGGTGATAAAGAATGTCCCTTTTAATCAGAATAAGTCTACTCCCCCAAACCATCTTAAAAATATGCTATACAATCAGGTTTCAAAATGAAGAGGAAGGGGATAGGTAGCGCTTACATAAAGAAAAATGAGGATTAAAAAAAGTTTTAATCACACCAACCTGCTTCTTTTTAGACAACTGCCAGATTTCCAGATCGCCACTCGGGAGGCACCGACTTCCAAAGTTGGACTCCAGTTCAAATCAGGCAAATTAGAGTCATCAAAGAAAAAGCCAAGAGTTTTGACAAGTTCCAAGGTGACAGTAATGTTACCAGTAGAGGAATGAATCACCTTCTGAACCCCAATGGGAAGTATACAACATTTGGAATAATTAATACTAGACCCAGTCAGCAAAGTAATCTCAGAAATCAGCTGCATGACATTTTCATCAGAGGAGACATCCTGAACAAATAAACATACATCATCCGCATAAGCCAAACTTTTTACAGCAGACAAAGGTAAGGGGTGGGGAATGCCCAAAATCTGGGGAGCCACATTTATTGCTTGTAATAAAGGATCCAGGGTCAGTATATAAAGTATGGGGCTTAGCTGGCATCCTTGACGTACTCCCCAAAGCAAACAAATACTGGATCCTTGCCATCCATTTAGAATGGGAATTATTGTGGAACGAGAATAGAGAAGTCGAAGCCATCGAATAAAAGTGATCGAGAATCCATATTTCCAAAATAACAAAAAGAGATAATCGTGGGGAATCTTATCAAAGGTTTTAGCTTGCTCCAAAACAAATACGAAATTACCAATGTGGTGAGAATGACAGGATGCAATCAATTCCCTAATCAGCAATACATTATCTTGAATTCTACAGCCAGGGCTGGAATAGGACAGTAGGGGATGAATAATTTTAGAAATAATCTGAGCCAAACTAACACAAAATATTTTTGTCAAAATCTTTGCATCTGTGTTAAGGATGCAAATAGGTTTCCAATTTGAGAGATTATTCCTATCACCAGTTTTAAATAAAAAAATTGGGAGTGCCTCAGTAAAGGAGCCAGAAAGAGAAATACGTGCCAAAACAGAATTAAAAACACAAGTAAGAATGGGGCCAAAAATAGAAGGAAACAGCTGGTAGAATTCTGATGTCAGACTATCCTGCCCAGGAGAAATCCATTTATGTAAAGAACACATAGCTAAAAGAACTTCCCTAAGTAAGAAAAGCATTATTGGAAGGTGACACCTGTAGTAGGTGATAATGAGTCCAAGAACTGTGAGCCGAAACCCCAATTGAAAACAAGGTGCCCACCATTCGTGCAGGAAGTTCTGAACCACCCGTAGCATTCCAGCATGGTAGTTATGTTCTGTACCATCTAAGTTAAATAAAGAATCCATTCTTCACAGTTTAAGCCTGTGGAAGCAACTCTGAAAAATATTGCCTGTCAAATGTTTACTCTGGGTACAAGTCTACTCAAATGACACAGACTTTACCCTATCACATTGAAAGGACTTAATATGGTCTTTAATAGACTGAATCTGGGCCTGAAGGGACAGCCCCTTCTCAACCTGAAGCAAGATCAGTTTGTAAAGAGGATATCGCAAATCAAGATAGGCAGATCTGCCAACCAATCTGGAACATCTTCTTGCTAGATCACCAATGGCAATCTTAGTATGGTCCCATCACAGGGACAAATCACTGTACAAATTCTGGACAGTCATGTATTCCATAAAAGGGATCTAAGTGCACTCTTGAAAGAAGATCCCGACAGGATGGTATTGTTCAATCTCCAGTGCGACCTTTCAGGTGGAAGGGTTGGAGTGACCGAAATCGAGCAATTTAATAAACAGTGATCAGTAGTTTCCACTGGACAGGTGGATGCTGCCACGATGAAGCATAGTTTAGAAACAAAAAAATAATATTTGGTAGCAAATTGTGCCCGATGGTGTATAAACCCACCAGTGGAATGGAGAGTATGAAATGCATCAGCTAGGTGGGACTTTTTACAAATATTTTGTAAACATATCAAATCACAGAACAACTTTGAGGTCTTAGCCCCTCTATCGTGGGGCCGAAGGGGGCAATTAAAATCCCCCCCAACTACAGTAATTCTAGGAGTACACAAATACGGCTATGGTAACCGAAATAGAGAAACCCTCTCAAATTTTGATTGGGGAGTGTAAATAACAATGAAATGATATGCAGCCTGGTTAATGGAACAGTCAAGTAATAAAGCCCGACCTAGCTGAACATCTAATGTCCTAGACAGAGTGGGAGAAAGATGGTTAAACAATATGGTTACCCCGAGCACGCTTCTGTGCCAGGGAAAAAATAAGAAATACCAGAAGTCCACAGTCTTTGGGTAGTAGCAATGTCAGACAATGTGTGTAATCTGGTGTCTTGCAAAAAAATCAAATCAGCATGGGAATCTTGAAGGACCTGAAGAGTAACTTTGCTATGAAGTAGGCTGTGTATGCTATTAACATTCAATGTAACAACAGGGGTGCCACAATAATGAAATTGCGACAGTACGATAACCTTGAATGAATTATCGCGATAACCTTGTTATCGCGGATAATTTCCAACTTTTGCAACAAAGTTAGAAACATTATTTAAATTCACTTTTGTGCACATAATTTACATATTCTGCTTATTCCATTCTATGTTATGTATTTATCTGCATTATATAGAAGCCTGTGAGGTGAAATAATACAAGGAGAGTGTAACTTTATAGTTAAATAGTTTTTATTTAGTTAAAATTCTGCTATTTATAAAATTGCTTTTGCCTTTATGTAAAAATGTTCCAGTGCTATGCACAATCACATTACAAACATACATGTGTTATACACTTTACAAACTAAAAAGTCATTGTAACATTCATTTTAAAATGTGAAAGATCATATTATAATTAGTGGTGACACTATTTATCAACCTGATTAGGAGTGTCTTCAAACACCATAATAACCTGAAATCTGGTTATTGCAGCATTACAAACAACTTTCACGTTCCTGCACTCTTTCCACTGACTGTAGTGTGAGGTGACCAAGTGGTGTTTGGTCTTCTAAACAATATTGTACAAATTGTAGAGAAAGAGCACTGTTCAGTATAAAAAACCTGTCAGCTTTGTTCTTTCAGCTTACTTTTTTAGTTTCCTGGGAAAGAAGCCGCAGAGTGTAGTGTAGCGTAGTGTGAGGAGAGCAAGTGGCAGGGGCTTCAGAACACTTCGGCATAGCGTTAGCGGTGTTGCTATAGCTCTCCTCACTCTGCACTGTGCAGCTTCATTCCCAGGAAGCTAAAAAAGTAAGCTGAAAGAACAAAGCGGACTTTTTTTTTATACTGAACTGTGCTCTTTTCTACAACTTGTACAATATTGTTTAGAAGACTGAACACTGCCTCAGTCACATTACTCAGCAGGAAACTGCAGGAACTGAAACTAAGGAAAGGCTGTGTACTAGCAATTATAAAAGATAAAGAATAGGCAAGTGTACATTGATGGACTTTTTATTTTTCCACACCTTTGGCGGTGATGACATATAAATCTCTACTTCACTCTCGAGGTTTATGGGTCATTATCATTACACCTACCTGGGCCCACACACCCACACCACCTCAACTTTACTGGTTCTCCATGGACTACAGTCCAGCCCCCCAGGCTAATGTGGCATTTCATGATGGCCACCTGTATTAAGTTTATGGCTGGCCTTCACCATTATACGCACCTCAGGTGTGCAAAAAAATCCATAATGCCTATCCATTATTCTCTGTTTAATGGCTTGTTTGCAACAAGTTCACAGTAATCTCAGATACTGCTTGGTTGTCATATCCTCCTGCAGTAAGTCTTAATACAGGCACAGCCCCACAGCCCTACTGAATGTAATTGTTCAGTGATGCCATCATTTAAGAAGGAAATGGACTACAATGTACCATTTAGGCACTAGCTGGCTATATATGATCCCTTTCAACTTCATGAAAGGCCAGTCTGCTACCACCACACTGAGGCATTTTGTGACATCTGTACTGTTGTATTATGGAAAGTGCAGTGCGGGGCTGGGGCCACCATGTATTCTGTTGCATGGGAGAGCATTGTCTGAAAATGTATTTTCCCAGTATCAAACCACGTATTGTATTTTGAGCAGACAGACCACTGATGCCATGACAAATTTATGATGGGCTGTTGGACTATGGAGGGAGGTAAGGGTGGACAGTGGACTTGGACAGTGCATTTGAGAGGCAGAAAAACAAATAATTGGATGAAGGATGACTGTAAACATAGGACAGATGGCCATCATAAAAAGCAAAATTCACCAGGCAGACTGTTGTCTGAGA
This sequence comes from Neoceratodus forsteri, assembly GCA_016271365.2. NCBI lineage: Eukaryota > Metazoa > Chordata > Ceratodontiformes > Ceratodontidae > Neoceratodus > Neoceratodus forsteri. Next base: position 320,576,054 of record JADMNL010000022.1, read on the forward strand.
AGAGAGAACCATGACATATCATATGATGTGTCGTTGGCATGGTCAGGGTCAGGGAGGGTGGACAATGGACATGACTCAAGTGCATTTTGGAGGTGAAAAACAGTACGGGATGAAGAGAGGCCAGCCATAAGCTTAAGACAGGTGGCCATCATAAAAAGTCAAATAAGCCTTGCAAAAGGTTTTCTGTGGAGAACCATGGCAGCTATATGATGGGGTGTGGATGGGCAGAGAGGACAAGTGACTTGACAGTGGAACTGAGAGAGCTGAAAAACACAATATTGGAGACAGGTGGCCAATGGCCATCATGAAATGCTAAATCACAGTGTAGACTTGTCTGTGGAGTGAATCATGACAGATCAAATGATGGGGCATTGGTGGTCAGGGCCGTGAGACAGTGAATTTTGTAGGTGAAAATCACACCATACGGGATGGCCAGCCATAAACTCAAGACAGGTGGCCATCATAGAAAGCCAAATTAGCAGGGCAGAAAGTTGTCTATGGGAAATCATGACAAATATATGATGTGGTGTGGCCTGAGTGGGCTGTGGGCAGGGAGGACAATCGAACTGACCTGCAATTGAGAGCCGAAAAATACAATACTGGATGAAAGACAGTCATAAACGTAAGATAGGTGGCCATGAAAAGCCAATTTCACCTTTCAAACCATTATTTCTGGGGATTTTCTGAACCATCAAATGTGTGGACGATGACATGGACTGTGTGCCTAAAACATCAGCATGCAGTTTAAGGAATAAAGATCTTTTCCATGTGTATCACTTTATCAGTGGTGAAGTTCACGCGGTATGACCTGCCAACTGATAGATACCCCAAAATTATGCTGATCCTCTAATATACAACTGAATGAACCAGTCCCCCCCCCACGGAAGTCCCCAACAGATTTCACAAAACGTCCATGTGTGGGACTGGGAGATTAATGGGCTATGATGACTGACTAAGTAAGTGAAATTAAGTTATGGCTAGGGCATCAATGGCTAATTATAATCTGTTCCCTTCTAAAAGCTGCAAAGGTTGAACACATATGACCACAGATAAACTCACATTTATGTCATCTTACTTTGTACCATTTTTTTACAGAACTGGTAATGGTATCATTAAAGTGAAACTGGATACTAAGTAACTAACTAGTCTGTGTGCCTTTGTTGCTGATAGTCTTCCTGATGTCCCCCACTATTGGAATCTTTAGCTGATGGTAAGTTTTAACCAGGAAAGTCACAGTAAGCTGGAGGTTTACACAGAATTTGTATGCTAGTAGGCATGGCACACGTGACTTGAAGCAAGGTGTTTAAATCGAATGCAATATGTACGAACTCTAAGAACTGAATGGCAAAATCAAAGTCCTCTCCAAAAGGAAGGACAATTAACAATTGAAACATTGAACAATAAGAATAAGAGTTATTACATTACATCATGTAAACAATGCAAGGCTGAACTGGCTTGCGTTGACTACATTAATTTACAAATACAGGCATTTTACCGAAGTTACACAACCTAAAGTTACTCAACTCAACATAAATAAACAGCCGCTGAACTGTAAGTTAAAGGGACACATTCACGTGGCACTGGCAGACACAGTTAGAAAGCCCATGAAAAGCTTATTTAATTGAGGTATTGTGTGTATACTCAACCTGTACTGGATGAAGTTCAGAGATATAGATGACCGAGTCTGTGCAACATAAATACTACATTGGAGCTATTCTTAGAACCTTGTGATGTCAGTGACGATCAAGTAGTGCCTAAGTACGTTGTGTTAAGCACTACCCTGATCATCACTGACATCACCAGTTATAAGAATGGCTCCCAATATATATTTATAACAGACTCCGTCATCTGAACTTCATTCAGCACAATTTTCTTCTCAATTAATACTCAGCTTTCACTGTGCCAGCCTGCCATGAATGTGTCCTTTAACTGGATCAGTAATAGTGACACAGGTGTAACAGCATATAATGAAAGACAATGTTTCTTCCCTAGTTCCCTTACAGCACCACACAACATTTACTTTGGAGCCTAATATCAATTCATTGCTGTATTCCTTCCAGAATTTTTTATTTATTTTTTTTTATTTAGTTTTTGTTGACCGGGTAAGTGCACTAGACAAATCCTGCCTATTTTCAGGCACGACCCAGGGGAAGGGGGGATACAGATGAATGCCAACACTGAATTAACATTGATATGGTATCACTGACTGAAGGGACTTGAATTAAGCTCATCAGATGAGTTTTGAATCGATTCAAGACAACAGGAAGAATAAAGAGTTAAATAAAGAGTTCAAAGAAGTCATGGCTGGGGTAGAGGACTACACACACACAAAACATGAATGAAAGGAATAATCAGTGTCAGACTATCTTGGAGCCACAGCTACTCATCTGATCTGAGCGGCTGACACTCTCTTTATAATCAGTTCATACTAGAGACATTAAGAAATAGTTTCATCTTCCTTCCAGCAAAGAGATGGATGTACCAGCTCACTGTGAACAAGTAGTCTTCTTTGTGTTTTGTGACTGTAGTTAAAGAACGTATACTGCTGCTAGCATCTTAGTAGTAAAAATAATGAGAAGACCCTAGCATCAATACCTACCATTCATGTTGAATGTGAAATGGATTTTAGTGTTACAACTTGTAGTCAAATGCAGAAATATTTCAAAATTCAACAAAGGTATTATTTCTATCAAGTGTTGTGTGATGTGTTTGTTATTAACTTAAGACTGTGATGATCTGTGTGCAGTTAATATAAGTATGAGTGAAGCCCTCCTTCTCCTCCTCAAGTTATCCTTCTTGATAGTCGTCTTGTATCATGTAATCTGTTAGTGAGTGAAGATGACTCCATCTACACCCTTTGTCCCCCTCCACTGGTGGTATTCTCTTTGAAGGTGGTGCATGAAGTGCCTTGGCATCTTAAAAAAAAAAAAAAAAAAAAAATCACTGTAAATTTTTGTTTAGAAACACAAGCATGTTTACATGCTCTGGTGTTAGTCTAGACCTTATTGGCGTTAAGACCAGACCACTAGCGCTGAATACCCTTTCTGATGGCACACTTGTTGCTGGAATGCATAACATTTTGCGAGCAACGTTTACTAAAATGGTAGTTCTGCTTCATGGCCTTTCCACCACAGAAGAGGATCCAAATCTGTATTCAGATATGGCAGGGCCATGTAATGAGTTCTCTCATTTTTCACTTTACTCTCTAGTGGAATTTCTTCTTCTCTTGGTCCTTCAACCTGAATTCTTCATATTTCAGTGATGCGTTTTAATAACCCGGAAATCCCAGGGCATGAAGAACTTTCTGACAATCTGTTCTGTGCTGATGAATGATGCACATTGTTTGTGATACTACCAGAGAAGGGGACAAAGAGTCTTCAGTCACACGTTCATTGTCATTTGACATATGGTCATCATCGTCATCATCCGTCGTAGAGGCGTTGCAGAGCAACGCGGCAGCAGTATTTGGTAGTGTTGTACCTCCACACTCAGGCAGCAGCAGACTGTGTGTTTGTGTTGGTTCTGGTGCAATACCAAGGCTGAAAGCTTCTTGTACTACCATGGATATAACCGGATTGGCATCCTCTGTAAAATTAGCTTTGAACTGTGGATCAGTAAAACATGCAGTTTTGAGTGTGCGTTCAATTTGATCAAATTCCTCATACCTTGTGAATAGGTCATCATATATAGCTTTTCTCATTTGCTTTCCCAGTGGTCCATCTGTTGCCTTTGGGCTTAGGACTTCCAATTTTAGGTAATGCAGAAATGGTTTCAGTGCCGACATCGTCACATATTGCTCTGCTGCTAAAGAGTCAGTGAACGTATTCAAAGGGCCCAATATTTGATTGATGTCCTCAAGCACACCTACATCTGAGTCCTTTGGCATCAAATGCCATGTATTTCAGTCTGAAACCAAAACCAAACACTGCACACACAGCCTGCTGCTGCTCTATAAACCTGGCGACCATGGTGTATGTGGAACCCCATCTTGTAACTACATCATGAACAAGAGAATGTTGTGGCACATTTAGTTCTGCTTGTTTTCTTCCAGCTGCAAGTTAACCCTTGTACTAGATGCCAACATGCTCTAAGTGCACTCTCAACTTATTGAGATTATGGCCAAAGCAATGCAACCAGTTGACTTTCATCACATCTCTGAATGCCTTTTTAACACAGTGTTCCATTGTCTGTAATCGCGAGACATATTTTCAATCTTTAGTGCCCATTCTCTAGAAGCTCCTGAAAGGATTCCGCAATATTCTCTGCTGTATGGTCATCTGGAAGAAACAGAGTCTATAGGCAGTTTGTCTTTAGCTCCCATTCGTTTGTTACATAATGTACTGTTAGACTCATGTAAGGCTCACCACTTCCTCCACTGCTGGTCCACAAATCAGTTGTAGCAGCAAACCACCGTGCATCAGCCAATGAAGCCTCCACCTGTTTTCTCACCAAATTGTACATTCTGGGGATTTCTTTAGTGGAGAAATATGACCTACCAGGCATTGAATATCTGGGATTTAGTTTCTCTACTAGATTACGGAAGCCGGGCCTATCTACAATTTGGAATGGTTGCATGTCCTTTGCAATAAAAGATGCTACAGCTGAGTTTAAGTCCTGTGCCTGCTGTGAAGCTGGTTCAGATTTCCTTCCCCTTCCTAATGCCATCAAAATTGATGGCTGCACACTTAATTTTTTTTCTTTCTTGATCTGATGAGCTCAGTAGCAATAAGGATGATGCCTTGCCTTTACTGCCTTTCTGACACTGACTGAGTCTGACTCTGAAATGAAGTAATTAAATTAAATTTCACATTTGCCTATAACAACATGAATCTGAATTAATAAATTACAATACCCACATTGCAGAAAACAAACACACATCCATTGTATTCTTCATACTTTTTCCTTTTTAATTAAGAAATCATTCTTGTATACTTTCATGTTCCATCATGCGCTTTTTTGTGCCCCAGTCCCTACGTGGTGAGTGAGTGACTTATGTTGAGTCAGATAGTACACCACATCACACACTTGTACTGTTTGACTTAAAGAGCAGGTGTTTAGTTATTTAATCTCTCTCCCTGTTAACAGACTGGATAGCTTACCCCTCGGTTTAAAGGTCCTTCAGGGAGCCATGAATTTTACATCAGTAAATTTTCCAACAAAACGCTCATAAAATCCAAAATCTGGACCAGCAGCCAAAACTCGGATCCTTCCTAAGTTGGAGGCATGCCCCCAAGCTGGCACATTTTATGATGTCAGTCCTAGAATAGCGCAGGAGCACGCTCCATAGGCTCTAATGGGGCCAGTATTTACGTGTTGTTTTTAACTACTTTTAAATGCCGGGTTTGAGAAAAGAAGGCCAGTGCTCAACTAGGAAGGTCCTTCTTAGTTGAGCGGTGGCCTTCTTTTTTCAAGCCCGGGTCAGGCAGAGAGCCAGAGACCATGTTGGGACTGCAGCTGAAACACAGTATTGGATGAAGGCCAGCCATAAATTTAAGACAGGTGACCATCATGAAATGCCAGATTAGCCTGGGGGACCAAACCATAGTCTGTGGAGAATCAGTACAAATTGAGGGGGGTGTGGAGGTGTGTAGGTGTGGGCCCAGGTGGGCGGGTCAGGCAGAGAGCCAGAGACCATGTTGGGACTGGAGCTGAAACACAGTATTGGATGAAGGCCAGCCATAAATTTAAGACAGGTGGCCATCATGAAATGCCAGATTAGCCTGGGGGACCAAACCGTAGTCTATGGAGAACCAGTACAAATTGAGGGTGGTGTGGAGGTGTGTGGGTGTGGGCCCAGGTGGGCGGGTCAGGCAGAGAGCCAGAGACCATGTTGGGACTGGAGCTGAAACACAGTATTGGATGAAGGCCAGCCATAAATTTAAGACAGGTGGCCATCATGAAATGCCAGATTAGCCTGGGGGACTGAACCGTAGTCCGTGGAGAACCAGTACAAGTTGAGGGTGGTGTGGAGGTGTGTGGGTGTGGGCCCAGGTGGGTGGGTCAGGCAGAGAGCCAGAGATCATGTTGGGACTGGAGCTGAAGCACAGTTCTGGGTGAAGGCCAGCCATAAACTGAAGACAGGTGGCTCTGGCCACTGGTCATCATGAAATTCCATGCTAAATTAGACTGGGTGGATCATAGTCCATGTAGAACCATGACAAACAGAAGGTGTCGTGGGCACGCAGGGCAGCCACAGTGCCACTGGGAGACGAAACATCCATTTGGATAAAGGCCAGCCATGGCCTGATTTACATGGCATCCATCCAATTTGAAAGTAACACCTGAACAGAGTGTAGCACTGCAGTCCAGAAGTGTGGAGCACAGAAGGTGAAAGGATTTTTCCAGTAACAGTTTGTATAATTCTGGAGATGGCTAGCAGCACCAAAATGGATATGACCCCAAGTAACACAGATCCACAGAGGCTTCCAACAGCTAGGTATGACCAATTCCTGGCACCAGCAGCATCTGCACTTAGCTCGTACAAGGTTCGTCAGAGCCTCCTCCTGACTAACCTCGTACAAGCTAGCACAAATGCTGCTGGCAGTGCTTGTGCTAGGTAACAGTCATACCTAGCTGTTGGAAGCCTTGAAAGGTAGATCTGTGTTGGTCCGGGTCATATCCATTTTGGTGCTGCCTGCTAGCCAGTTCCAGAATTCTACAAACTGTGTTACTGGAAAAATCCTTTCACCTTCTGTGCTCCACACTTCTGTACTGGAGGAGTGCTACTCTATTCATGTGTTTTGGACATTTAAGCCGAGCGTTGTGTGCCAATGCTCAGCTTATTCACATTACGCCTGGTCTGGGGAGTGCTGACTGAGCCTAATGAGATGTTTCTGTTTGTTTGACTGACATTATACTCTCTACTTTCTTCACTGATATAACAGTTTTTCAGTTAATGCTGCTAAAGTGGTGGTTTGCTGCTACAACAGAATTGTTGACTGTATGTTTGAGGAAGTATATTTGTAAATTGTTTGCCACTAAGTAGTGAACAGAACATACCAAAAAAAGGTCCCACAAGTACACAGTGAAACTGGACCCTGGAGGAGAGGCAGGCTGAGGCAGGCTACCCAATTACACAGAAGAAGAGCTTCCTGAAGAATGCAAACTAGACTGAAACTATGTATGCACTGTAGTGGTGCCAAGTCTTGTATGGACTTGTGTGCCATGTCCACTGCTACTGCTGCTGAGCCTGTAAAGTCATATGAGGGTGGGCATCATCTGGCTTACTGCATAACCATTCCCTCCATCGTCACCTCCACAGTCAACCTCTAGTGTGCGATGTGTCATCATGCCATACATCCTATTTTCCTTTTTCTCTATACAAAAACCAGCATTAAATACCCTAAGAACACCAGCCAGCAGTGCGTGCAGCTGTGCACATTCTTTAAATTACTCATCATGCACGAGTAATCCCCTGTACTATGACGTCCTGCAAGGGAGAGCGCAGGGGCTATTCCCATTGAAGTGAATGTGGCTAGATTTTGCATGTTATGTACATAAAATGGCCAGTCTAAAATTAATGAAGGGGATCACTCGAATAACAAGGGCCTACTTAGTCAAGCCGTGCCCTTCACGAATCTCAGTTTCAGACTATCCATTACATGTTGTTCCATGGAACATTGAGCAAGCCACATTCACTTCAATGAGAATACGCCCCCGTGCTCTCCCTTGTATGACGTGATAGTGCGGGGGCGTATTCAATACTTGCATGACAAATTAAATGAATGTTCTGGCTGCTGTTTTTGGGGTGAAAATATAATCTCAAATGAAATAGTCCAATGGTTAATTATACAGGCACTGTATTGACCATTAGAAACTCTGTAAAGGGCGAGAGATCCTCTTGTATATCTACTCTGTGATGTTTACAGTAAGATCTTACCTAGCTTGCCCTTCATGAACCTCAGAGACTAGTCAGACTGTCCATTACATGTTGTACCATGCAACATCAGGCAAGCCTCATTTACTTCAATGACAATACGCCGCCGCGCTCTCCCTTGCATGACGTCATGGCACGGGGGCGTATTCAATACTTGCACGAGAAGAAAGTACATGAATGTGCTGGGCTGGTGTTTTGGGATAGAAAATACCATATCAGATATTCCAATGGCTAATTATTCAGGGACTACCGTAATGACCATTAGAAACACAACGTTTCATTCTGAGATACCCCCCCCCCAAAACACACACACACATAGTGACACACACTGCATATCAGACATTGTGTGATACCATGCCAGGAAATTTTATTTAAAGTGATTTTATCACATTCTTTCTATAGGAATCAACTTAACAGACTGGTACACAAAGGTTGCGTTCTTGTGGAAGGCATCCTGAGTCCGACCCATTTGTAATGTGTAATGCAGTAGCTGTATGTAGAAATTTCAGATTGCATATTTGATAAAAAAGAAACACCATCCAGCATCAGCAGTGAGTACATTTATTTACTTTGTCATGCAATTTAATATGTCCCCATGCTATGACATCCTGTAACAAGCGAAAACACAGGGGCTATTCCAAGTGAAGTGAATGTGGTTCCAGTTTGACATAAATTTAGTGGGTCGCACTTCACTCCACTAAAAAGGGCCTAGTTAGTAGAGTCATGTGGCGTCCTTCGTGAACATCAGACTGGCTGTCCATATGGTGGTGTAATTGTAACAGAAAACATCACCGATCGAGCCACTTTCACCTCAATGAGAATACGCCCCCGCACTCTCACTTGCAGGACGTCATAGCACGGGGCGTATTCAATTGCATGAGAAAGTAAATGAATGTGCTCACTGCTGGCTGTTGCTTTTGTGGTGCAAAATGAAATCTGCTGTAAAATGAATAAATACAGGCACTGCAATGACAGTTACAAATGTTACGGACAGGATGACTTTAGCAACATTGCTTGGTGATCAACGGAGTAGGTAAGAAGTTGATTCTTAATAGAAAAAAATGTGATCATGTGACAAAAGCACTTTTAGGAAAACCTTAGAATGACTGTAAGGTAAATAATAGAGCGTTACATATAAATATCGATTATTCATCACAGTACACTATTGTATCTTTCCTTACCATCCTATTTTTCATGCTGGCCTCAGAATGTAAAGCAGGATGATGATCCCTGATGTGAGTAAACATATTGGATGTATTGCCACCCTCTGCAGAAATGTGGACTCTGCAAGTTCTACAAATTGGTCTCCCATCTTCCTGGACTATTCCGTCTTTTTTGGCATACCCAAAATACACCCACACAGATGATTTTACCTTCTTCGTTGGTGGGTATAGTAAAGTGGTCATGTCACTCTGGCTATCATTTGATAATGTGATGTGCCACTGCAAAACAACTGAACCCTCTTTAAATTTGCAGCAATGTATATTAGCTTGTTGTTGCTGGCTGTGATGTTTTCTTTTTAAATTTGGAGGAGTACTACACATGGTATCTGAATGAGGAAGAGGTTGACTGTGGAGGCACTCATCAGGAGGTGTTATTTCTGTTGATTTGTCTGCTTCCATCACTTCTTCCAAATACAATACTACTTCATTATCTTTTCCTTGTAATGTATCTTTTTCTTCAACGCCAGATGCTGCCATTTTTTGTACCTTATTCAGAGAGGCTGGCAGACCAGATCAATGAGGATCAGTCTGGAGTAAGACCGCTACCAATTAGACCTGTCTAACTCAAGATATAACTATGAAACAGACTTCAATCGCACTGTGATTAAGATGTAACACAGTGCACGGATCAGGAGGACTGAGTTGAAATTTTAGAATGGAGGAGGAGGAGGAAGAGGAGAGGAGTACTAACTCTCAATATGTGCGTTATGTTTAAGATGAAACACATCAGTTGTACACTAGTGTGAAGAAGAGATGCACGTAACATTAAAGTGCTATTAGTAGTTTCCTTGAATTAATTCTGCAACTACGTCACCTAGCCTATCAAAATAAGATGGGTAATAAGAGAAGAACTGAGAAAGCAACAGCAAAAAGACCTATTGCAAATCTGTTACTACAACTCTGAGCTGTGTTATGTATAACAAGAATAGTTTCGGTAGATGTAGATTAAGAAAGTTTAAAGCTGTAGAAACTGCAGTTCTACTTGTACTTTACACAGGGTGACTTGCCTTCAGCTTCAATTATACAAACTAATATTATCAAGACGCAGTACACCGTTCAGTCAGTATGCTGTGCTGCACCTGCTGCTATAAGCTTAAGAAATTTAAAACAAACTTACTTTCTGTTACTAAATGTAAAACATCCGCTTCAAATGTGAGTAGTATCCTGTCCTAATCCTAATTAAAACCTGTCATAAAACCTCAAAAGCATTCACATTCACAAATAATACCGTAAGTACAGGAATGTTATGCAGGGATGTCAACGTGTTACTGAAGTCTCAGGCAGTCACTGTATTTCAGCTTTTTGAACATGTATATCAGTAAACAAACATTATCCATCACCCTGCAACAATTAACATGTGAAGAAAAATGCCTGAATATAGATCTTTTGTTCTTTAATCAGTCACTTAGCTGAAGGCTGCATCAAGTTCTTCAGTACGGCGTCCACCAGGCTAACCTTTCTGGATCTTCAGTCACTGGTTGATTCTGTTGAGACCGTGGAAGCAAGGGGCTCTCTTCACAATGTATCAAAGATCGAAGATAACCTTGATTGAAGATGGTTTTCAATCACTGACTTGATTGGTGGGGTGGTAGTGGTGGTTAGCGCCTTTGATCTTCCTGTTGGTCTGCAAAAAATTAAATATGCATTTCATTACTTTATTTGCAATTGCATTTATACTACAGGTCTACATATCTTTTTATAGATTTATTAAATGTACCTATGCCTGGAGACCTGTGTTTTAATCCCACAGCCCCCACTTGCATACTGTATGACCCTGAGCAAGTCACTTAACTTCCTTGTGCTCCCAGGTCACACCTGTAAACAAGCTTTCAGCTTAGTGTCTCTCTCCTGGTTAAAAAAATGCAGCAGACTTTTTGAAGCCCTAGTCCCTTATTAATTTATTAGTAAATAAAATCAAGCACATTACACCACTGTTATGCCATAGATAGGACATCACCCTGTTATTAACTAGTATGTGCTTTGCAGATGCTGCAGACACTGTACCACTAATGATGATCTAGCCATTTGCCTCTGTGGGAGCATATTTGCAGATGATGCAAAAATCTGCAATAGAGTGGACATACAAGATGGAGCTGGGAGGATGCAGAGAGACCTAGGGAAACTAGAGGAGTGGGCCAGGAAGTGGAAATTATTGCTCATCAACATGTCAAAATGCAAAGTTATGCACCTGGGCAGAAAGAATGGGAGAATGGACTACAGACTGGGGGGCAAGCCGCTAGCGGTAACCATGGAGGAGAGGAACCTGGACATCATCATCTCTCAGGACTTGACAGTGGCTGGGCAGTGCAGCAGGGCAATGGCAAAAGCCAGCAGAGTGTTGGGTTGTACTGGGAGGGGGATCACCAGCAGAAAGAAAGAGGTCTCGATTCCCCTGTACACCCAGCTGGTCATGCCTCATCTGGAATATGGGGTCCAGTTCTGGAGGCCTTACCAAAAAAAGGATGTGGAGAGGGTGGAGTGGGTACAAAGGAGGGCAACCAAGATGGTGAAGGGGCTCGACCACTTGCCGTATGAGGAGAGGCTGGGAGCCCTTGACATGTACCCTCTGGAGCTGAGGAGGGAAAGAGAGGGGACATGATAGAGACCTTCAAGTACCTAAAAGGGATCAACAAAGTGCCTACTGAGAACCCATTCCAATTGAAGGGGTGTCCCAGAAAAAGGGGTCATAATCTCCAGCTCGAGGGGAATAGGTTTAAAGACATCAGGAAGAACTTCTTTACCGAGATAGTGGTGGACACCGGGAATGGGCTGCCTAGGGAAGTGGTGGGTGAGAATCCGGGGGGGGGGTCAAGATGGTTTGGGACAGAGATAGAGGGCTGTTGAAAGGAGGGACGGAATCTGGGGCAGGCCTAGGGGATGGGATACTAGGCAAATATGCAGACTAGGCGGGCCTGGAGGTCCTTTTCTGCTGTCACTTTCCTTTGTTCCTTCCTATGTTCCTAAGTTTCTGAATGCTGCAACTTAAGCCTCATAATCAGAAAATGCATGTGCTAGAGTACTGAAAATGCTGACAGGAAGAATTCATATGCCCTTATGCCAATACCATTGTGATCATGCCGTACATCATAGTATAAAAGGGAGTATGACTATAGAACAACAATAACTAACCTAGTGGTACTGGTATGGTGGTTCAATCACTGTTCCCTCACTACCACAAGAAGCAAGATGAACTCTTTCATGTGCAGAAGTCACAGTGATCCAGTTCTGAACATATTTTAGGTTTCAGTATCCCCGCTCCACATCGAAAGAGATGAGCTCGTAATTGGACTACCTGGATCTGAGCTGCAATGTTCCATTTCACGTACATCTCTGGTAGCACTTCATTCTGCTGTCGACCCCGCCATGATCCACCTATCGGCCCCGACACTACCATGTTTTGTGAAATCATTATGCAGATAGTGTGGTCAGGTTGGCGCAGCTGGTTAGTTATGCTGCAGTGGCCAGTGGCCATGATGATTTGTTCCAGTTCCAAACGGTCTAGTAAAATCTTTAAAAAACAGCCCTGACACTGACCAACACATTCACATCTATGGAGGAGCACGCACCACCCCTCACACTATCTGTATAATGTCTTCACAAAACATGCTGGTAGAGTCAGGGTGGAAGGATTGGATCAGGGCAGGGCAGACGGGGGCACACACAAGAATGAAGTGATAGCTCGAGCATCCAACCGTTACCCAACCGCTCCAATTCTGCTGTGAGGAAGGAGGAGTTGCTGACCCGTGGTATAGCAGAGGCTGAGAGCATGGCAACACTGCACATCATGCCACACACACTGCGGCCCAGGGTGGAAGGCGGAGCGTGACAGACTTAAGCAGCTTAAGTGAAGCCTGCCCTTGTTGACATCAAGTGGCACATCATGCTCACCAGAAAAATGACCCTGCTCCCGTCAGGATGACCATCACCACTCACTGTCCGGTACACAGGATGCAATTAGTGCCCATGCCGCAGCAGCTCAAGAAAGCCTCATGCTGAGCAGTGGGACACCGTCACCGATCCAATCCAACCCACGGACTAATCGGGTGCCTAAGGGCACTTCTCCCCTGGTGGTGCGGGGGGGGAGGAGAGAACTATCAGAGGAATGATTACATTGGGTCAGTCTCACAGTGGGGGGCACTGATGGACATGGGATCAGCAGGATGGCAACCGGAGGTGCATGGTTGTGGGTCATTCCTAGGTGACCAGACGGGGTGGGGGGGCACGAACAACAATAAAAAATTAAGAAAAAAATGAGAAAGTTACACACTTTAATGTCATTTTAATCAGGAGTTTACTTACAGTCTGCTACAGAGAATGGGACTGCTGCTGGATGTTTCTGTGTCAATTTCCTGTTTCAGCTGTAGATGACTTACAGCTTGGACTGACTGGCAGAACTTTATGAAGCTCCTTCCTGCAAAAGTAAAAGGTGTTTCACTTTGTGTTTCAATAATTCAATCATCATTGGGGGGTGGGGGAGTGGGAGTCTTTTGATGAGGATCATCATCACTCTATAGTTCTTTTCATGATTGTACTGCTTTTTCTTTCTGTTTTTCTCCACATTTAAATTGCATCTCACCTGATGATGGGACGACGAGTCTAAGTTGGAACTTGGGATGGGAGGGAGTAGAACCGTCTTCTGAAGTTCCACCTGTGAGAAGTGGAGGAGAGTGGAGGAGACCATGCTGTGTGTATTGCCCATTTTATTTATTTATTTATTTATTTTTTTTACACCCCTGCCCAGTGCCCTTACCACACAGTGTGTTGTCCTAACAGGTGGATGGTGGTCTTACTCTTTTTAGTGAGATGATGGCTATCAGAGCCAGCCCGTCAGAGCAGTGATTGGAGTTCTGCTTGCGACGCCGGCGACCTGGGTCTGGGAACGGACCCGGGTCGCTAGAGGGCCAGCCAGGAGGGGAGAAGGATGGAGAGTCCTGAGGACTGCTCTCCTTCTCTGGGGGGAGGGTGGGGAGTGCACCCAGCACTTGACAAACCCCTGGTGGAGGCTGGGGGTCGCGCAGCTACCGGCACCCAGTAAGCCCAGGGGGCGGGGTGTATGCAGGGCATCACTGCATGTCCCCACCGCTCAGAAAAAAAAAAAAATCTAGAAAAATTGCCTACGGCCGGCACAAGTGAAGCCCGCCCTTGGCTCTAATCAGCTTTCAGGCTGGACTCCCAGATCCAGTCCCACAATTGCGGTATTAGCTGCGATGCCGCAACCCCACCCTGCGGGGAAAGCCGGGGGTGTCGGGGGAGTCGCACCTGACAGAAGTGGGAGTTCAAGGGTCCGTGATTGGGCTGATGTATCGGTGGCCATGGCGTGGGCAGGGAAAAAGGAAAAAAAAAAAAAAAAAAAAAGAAGATGATATCTATCAGGCAAGGGCCATCGCGACCCGTCAGAAAGATGGATGAACCAGACAAGCTCCCATGCAGACCTGGGCATTGATGATGGTGATGACACCTCCGTGTCAACTGCCAGAGTCAAAGAAGTGGGTATGTGCTTATGCCTGCATACATAAGGCCACCACAAAGGGGCCGCTTGTTCCTAGTCAACAAGCCCCCATGCCCAGTTGTTCACTGTGAATTCAATGACCAGACAGTAGCGAGGCCAGGTCAGGTGAGATGGTATGAGTCAGACTGTACTTGTCTTAGAGTGACAGAGCAAGTCAAACAGCCCAGCCAACCCGATGATCTAGGGAGGGAGTAAGGGGGGAATTGTTTAACCGGGAAAAGCACACTAAGTCAAACCTTGTTTCCAGGTGTGACCTGGGAGCACAATGAAGTTATGTGACCTGCTCAGGGTCACTCACTCATCACAGCATGCAAGTGGGGGGTCGAACTCATGGGATTCAAACCCAGGTCTCCAACTCTCCAGTCCAGGTTTGCAGCTCAGAGAACCAAACCACAGTGTGCCACATTGTACATACTGTCTCATGTTAACACCCACCACCAGACCAGTACACACACTACAGACTAGACCACTACATTAGATTAGCAGAGCAGTGAGTCAGCAGTGACTCAGATAGAGAACACAGCAGCACGTAATCGAAGTTCACATCTTCTCATCTCTTCTGGTCATCATGACGGACGGGCAGGTCACATCACACAGCATGACTGAACTCGTCCTCCCATCCCCTCGCATTCCCATTCTATCAGTTTCTGTTCAGTCATTCGCTGGTTACAAATACAAATGGCATGGCTTTTGGATAACCACAGGCAGCCACTCCCACCTGCACATACCTGTATACATTACCTGCACATTCCTGTATACATTACATTACCTGTATAACCTGGCACAATTATCGCTGAGCACTGAGCACTAATAATAAGCTCACAGGCTGGCCCGGTGGTGCAGAGAACCACACTACCTGCCGACCCGGGTTCAGGAATGGACTCAGGATGCCAGGGGCTGGCAGGGGAAGGAGAGGATTGAGTGTCCGTGGGACTACTCTCTTCTCCTGGGGTGGGTTGCGGGATGGCGTCGCTCGGCAACGGCCTCTGGTGGAGACCAGGAGCACTGCACAACAGTGCAAGAAGGGAGAACACACCAGAAAAATGGAAACTCACTGCACGCTCAGCCAGATGACGACTGCCTGGCTCACCGACGCCACCAATGACCCTAACGAGCCATGTCCACCTCAGCAGTGCACAGGGGCCAAGTAGTTGCACTGGTTCCTCCCCCCCCCCGTCTTCCCCCTTGGAGATGAGGGACCCATCTGGTGAAGGGTTACACTGGATTACCCTAGGGGTGGCTATGTGAGGTCTGAGGCTCGGGACAGGTGGGTTGGAGGGAGCCTTGGCAGCATGAAGGAGTGGCAGGACGTGGTAGCACGTAGGAGGGTTAAAAAAATAAATAAATAATAAATACTTACCAATAAGGTTGACCCCGAGGTCAAGAGGAACCTTGTCTCACTGCTCTCGCATATACGGACTCACGGCCTTACACCTGAAAAGAAACAGTTCACCATATATTAAACATTTAACAAGTTAAACACACAACTGTGCAGCCAGTGACCACCACCAGCAGCACAAGCAATGCATTAACAAATTTACCCTCTGTCTAGCAAGTCTTGATTACAATTACAAATGGCATGGCTGGCTTACCTGGCTATTGACGATAACCTCAGGCTGCCCACATCCACCTTTGGTTTACACAGTTTTACAAGCCCTAAACATTACCTGTGTTATTGGCGAGTCGAACAGTGACTTGACTTGAGCAGTAATAATATGCTCACACAAACACCACAATTACCATTACCAACGAGGTCAAGGTCAGGAACTTCTCGCACTCGCATACACAGCTCACGGCCTGTACACCTGAAGAGAAACAATTTATACCATATATTAACATCTAACAAGTTAGCAACACATAATTACGCAAATATAAAATAAACAATGCCACACCAGTGCAGTGACCACCAGCAGCAGCAGCACAAACTGCAATAACGAGTTTGCCTTCTGTCTGGGTCTCAAATTCTCTCTCTTTATCCCTGCCTCCTCCCTCCCTCCACCTCCACTGACCCAAATCTAATCACCCAGTGACCACCATAATAGCTACTAGTAGGTAAGCATTTGCAAACAGTAACGTAAATGAATAATAATGAGATAACCAGCAGCTGTACACCAGACAGAGAGAATCCTCACCTCGGCCCTGGCATGATTTACACTTGTTCCTTACCTTTTGCTTCCACGGGGGTCTTGAGGCTTAAAAATAATACTGGCAGCAACACCTGGATGGGCCATTACTGTCACTATTATTTTAAGCTTCAAGACCCTCGTGGAAGCAATAAAATAAGCATAGTAATCACCAGCTACTGTTACTACACTAATACCAGTGGTGTTTGCAGCATCATTAAATGGGTAGAATACCCATGAAAACTCGATCGGGACCAGCGCTGCACTTCCACGTTCACTGAAAAGTTTCGGCAGTGATTTAAAATATGGACTGTATTAAAAAAAATGCTCCTCCTCGCAGCCACGGACTCCCGCCACAACACAGAAAGGTATATGGGATGGGAGCGGGCTGCAGCATTCGATTTACAGGTCACCTTTAATTAATATTTGGGCTGGCCTGGCCTGCCACACCATGACCTGAAGGACCACCTTCACTCAGCTTTTAAAGCACCAGTCCAATGCACCACTGGTCCACATCCAAGATCCGACCACCACCAAGGAAGCAGCTCTGTCCTGTCCTCCTCCTGGCTATCCTGTCCTCCTGAGGAGCACACCAGTTCTGGCCTGGGCCTAGGATTTACTTGTTTATTCATGCCTGCTGCAGCCTGCAGGCTGGGCGGCCCTGCATCCACGATGATGACAGAGTGACTGTCTACAACTTGCAAGCAACTGTCTTCACTCACAGTGCGCACACACACACACAAATTTGGATTACTGACTCTGTGAGCATTGGTGAACATAGAGCAAGCCAAGCACACAACTTCAAGTTAACAACAGTCGCCTGCTAAGTCAGTGGAAGACCTCACTCTCTCCAGCTCCTGATTGTATCAGGCAGCATCACTTGTGGGGACTCGGAATGACCCTCACCCTCCCTAGTCCCTCCCCCACCTCACACCATCACTCTCACGAGACTCTAGAGTAGTGACCCTCACCCTTTACAACATCACTCATGGCTGGGACTCGTCTTGCTGTGAATGACCCTCATCCTCCACCTCCACCACCCTTCACCTCATTCAGACACTGAGTGTCAGCAGTGCATAGCAGCTCTCAGCAGCAATAGCATCAGCTTTGATCTGACTCTGTAATTACTTTGAATGAAGCAGGAACTTGCGCGGAATCATCAGGCTAGCAGAAATATCAGGCATTAGTTCTGTGACTGTTGCCTAACCTTGCCCACCCCCACATGTGCAGAATCAAGGTTAGCTCCCCCATCGGTAACTTTACTCTTTACTGTGCCTCCGGATCGCTGTAGAAAACTATGCTCCCCTCCCCCCGAGGCCAGGAGTCACTCAGGAGGAGGAGGAGGAGGGTTGTCAGATTTACCTTGGGCACATAACAAAGTCATTGAGTCACTGCCAGTGGTGAGAGACTTGGGGGGGGGGGTCAAAAAAGTAGATACTAGCTGGTCCTCCCACTCCTCCCAATCCAACTACTCTCACTGCTCTCACAGGAGGACCCACCCGGCCCAACCAGACATTTACATAGGTGTGCTGCTGTACAGCATCAGTACCATGATGAATTCATTAAAAAAAAAAGAAAAACATTACAGTCACACACACCCACCTTTCGTTGTGGCTACTAGAAGGCACCAGGCAGCAGGTCACTCATCACATCAATTCTCTCTGCTTTGTCTTCTTGACTTGAACCCGACTCTCGATGTGGGAGGGCACAGGACACTGTGGGACCTGAGGCAGGAGGATGGACTAAGCAGCGGCAACTCGGTTCAAGATGAGTCAGACTGGAGGAGACAGAGACACTCAGACTTAACAGTACAGCAGTGGTATGGTAGTAGCCGCTGGCCAGTGGTAACCTGCTTGATGTGGTGGTCGGGTGGGTGAGTTGTGCTCCACAGAAGACTCTGACTGGTGGTGGGTGGTAGGGTTGCCTACTGGCCTTCCGTTCCAGCTCGCACGGCACGATATGAACTCCAAAGTGCTATAAAAGCACTAAAATGCTTCACCTCTGCTTACGCAGTGTTAGGGGGCATACCAGGGCGATCTGGTATTGGGTTTCTCCTTGCCTAGTGTTCTTACTCTACTGTGGGACAGGAGAGATGGGATGGAGTCGGCCTCGTCGTCTCGGAGGATGGAGCACGGGCCTTCGATTTTCTGGTTGCCGTAACTGCTGTTGATGCATGCTCTCAGGCTGCAGAAGAAAGAGGGCACTTCTTAGATGCCTCTCACTATTTAACTGCGTGCTGGCAAAGAGGCATCTAAGAAGGGGATCGGACACAGTGTTTCTGACAGGCAGCAAATTTAGTTAAGATGGGCTACCCTCCCCTCTCATCACTGGAAACAGCAGGAAAAAGTACAGAGGATCTGCAGAACATAGGGGACAGAATGGAATCCATCGAAACATACAAACACAGCAAGCAGCCAGCTATAAAGCAAGTGGAATTATCACAGTTTACTGGCTGAAACAGTTATCACGGTTGAGATAAAAAGTCATGATACTCATATCACAAGCTGCTCATACCGCAATAA
Organism: Neoceratodus forsteri; assembly: GCA_016271365.2. Lineage (NCBI taxonomy): Eukaryota > Metazoa > Chordata > Ceratodontiformes > Ceratodontidae > Neoceratodus > Neoceratodus forsteri. The sequence continues at coordinate 320,595,307 of JADMNL010000022.1, forward strand.
CGTTTCAAACCAGTAAACCGCGGCACCCCATCATGCTGAGATGAAAGGATGGAAAGAGGCTACACCAAGAAGCAATGGAACGAACAGGCTCATGGTGGCTGAGCATGTTTTCTCTTAGACTTATGCTTCGCCCCTGGAGTGGGTCCATCTTTCCACTTCTGAGGTTTCATCAGTTTTGAGATATCGTCTTCAGTGTCTGAAGACTCAGCGGGTCCAATGGACATTGCAGAAGAAGCATCCAAGACAAATTCAGCATCTATGTCACCCCAATTCTTTGAGGAAGCAATAGGGCTACATCTATTCTTGAGAGGGATGGATCCAGTGGAAGCACAGTGGGGAGAATCATGGGGAGATTTGTTCTGGTGAGACCGCCTATGAGGTATCTTGGTAAATAAAAATGGAGAAGCCATAGAGAACACATCAGAAAGCTCAGAGGATGCCTTTGGATGGTGGGTCTCTGAAGTAGAGACTGAAGGTGTGCATAACAGAGCAAGGGCACCATGAGCAGCCACTGGAGAAGGTAGGACAGGTGCAGGAACAGTATTGGTCAGTACAAACCGGTCCAAGGGAGGCAGCATAGAGGATGAGTTATCCGAAATTGCCGGAGGCTGACCCTCTGAAGGCAGACCAGCACCGGGAAGTCCAGCATCACATAACAGATCTTCCTGTTGGTGTTTTTCTGGCCTGTTGTGAGCTGTCCAGGGGCAAGCTCGAAAGGAATGACTTTCAATGTGGCACAAACTACATGTCACCTTATCTGTACATTGAGCAGCAATATGACCATGTTCCAGACAGAGGCTACAAAGCAATTGGTCACACACATTACTGAGATGGGAGCAGGAACCACACTTGAAACAAGCCTTAGGTTGACCTGGATAAAAGCAAACTCCCCTATCATGGCCAGTGAAGAAGCTATTAGGGAGATGAACGAGACCAGAGTCCGTGGCCTGGAGTTTTACTCTGTATTTCCAACCACTGGTCCAAATCCCATGCTCATCCAAAATAGGGTCCTGGCAGCCAAGCACCTCACATCGTTGTTTAAGCCAATAAGTCACATTGTTGACATCAACCCCTTCATTACGGAATATCACCATCATCGTGCGAGTCGTGGGTCTCGTAAGGGGAAAAGCCTGAAAAGGTAGCCATAGTTCAGAGTACTTCAAGGAGTTATATTTTGTCCAAAAACAATCCAAACAGGAATGGAGCTGAAAACTCACATCATACAGGACGGGACCAGAAACATAAATGATAGCGAAGGTTTCAGCTGGCACAAACCCCATAGATTCCATAGGTAGCTTCTCAACCTGAAAAGAACAATCAGGAGGGAGGTCCTCTGCTCCAGTGTATTTAAGGTGAACAGCATTGCATCCAAGCACCGGAGCAGGCTGAGCAGAAAAAAGGTCCGAAAGTTTAAAAGGAATGTCAGTAGGCATCCCTGAGGGCTTACTAGCAGCAGAAGCTGAACCCCAGGTACCCCTACAGAGGCAGGGTCAGGGCCAAAGGCAGTTGAGGCGTTAAGGGCAGGAGATCGATCAGGGTGCAGGTGCAGCTGTCCCGGCACAGACAGGCAAGCCACCAATCCTGTTGAAAGGGCACCAAAAAACTGTTCACAGGAATCAATATGATAAGTAGGCAGTAAAGCTGGATCTGGGATCCAAGAGCATCCATCAGGTCCTATGATCCAACCAGCCTGTTGAAGGGCACTAATACGGCTCCAACCAGGTGCGAAGGAGGAGGAAGCCGACAGCTGAGAAGGGGGAGAAGCAGCCACCCCAGCAGGAGGTACTGTAGGAGATGAAGTACACCGGATGTGCAATACCACTGCTGTAAAAGCAGAAAATTGGTCAGGAACAACCCCTGAAGTAGTAGGTGCAGCAGAATTCTGAGGAAAGAGTGGTGCAAGTAAGTTCAATAAAGGCACAGTCATTTGAATGACAGGAGTAGCAGAGATGGAACCAACAGTAGCAACCGTTTCTGGAGGCATTGAAACCTGTAGGACTGAAACCGCAGGTACCGAGAGTGCAGGCTGTACTCCCCCTGGAGAGGTAATAGGAATTGTAACTGTGGGTGCAGACGGCCGAGGCATAACAGGAAGCAGCACAGGCTGAGCAATAGGATCGGGCTCAATCCAGGTACCACCAACTAGAGGAGCTTGCATAGAAAATAAGGGGGTAAGATCTGAACTGGACTCAGGACAAACAGATACTTGACTGGGCTGCACAGCCAAAAGGGAAGGATGGACAGGAGGGGACAAAGCAGACAGGTCATCAAAAATGCCCCCTGAATCCATAGGTAGCTCTGCACCAGAAGCTGTAGCAGCTGCACACAAATCAGTAACAATATGAAGTGCTTTACCTTGCAGAAAGTGAGGGGCAGTAAACAATGCAGAGGAACGCTGCCCCAATTTCTCTTTGTAGGGCTTCTTGTGAAAACCATGCACCATTTTAGTTTATTTTTTTAGTTTTTGTTGACTGGGAAAGGAAGACTAAGCAATTCTGGCTATTTTTCAGCCTTGTCATGGAGAGGGTGGATACAGATGGAAACCAACTGACATTGAACCAGATTAAGTTGTTGGTGGTATTTTCAGTTAATGTTATTTTAGTTGCCCTCCTATGGACTGCCTCAACTCTATGTCCTTTCTAAGGTGTGGTCTCCAAAATTGAACACAGTACTCTAGATGTGACCACGCCAGCGGGCAGCATGATGGCAACACCACATCACTATACAAGCCAGCATTTGATTGGCCTTACCCACTGCCCTGCCATCATACCAACACTGAAATGCCAGCAGAACAGGCCTAACGGTCTTTTGTGTCTGCTCGTTTGGTCAGCCCCCACCCTGGGAGCTGACCTTGCTGCCCCCCTTGCCGTCTCTGGCTTCTCCCTTCCCAGTCCCGGATATTCTCACTGCACAGGGCTTTGCTTCCAGAACCCTTCCCCTGTACATGTCCCACCCCCTCTTGAACCCCTCCACCGTCTCTGCCTCCACCAGCCCCCGGGCAGCGCATTCCATGGCTCCACCACCCTCTCAGTGAAGTAGCACCTCCTCCTTTCTCCCCTGAATCTCCCCCCTCCAGCTTCCACCCATGCCCTCCCTCCTTCGGAGCACCCTGACTACTCCTCCCCTTATTTACCCCCTTCATGTACCTGAAGACCTCTATCATATCCTCCCGGTCCCTTCTCTCTTCCAATGTGTACATATTTAGCTCTTCGAGCCTCTCCCCATAGGTCCTGTCCACCAAGCCCCAGATCATTTTGGTTGCCCTCCTCTAGACCCTCTCCAGGAGTTCGATGTCCCTCTTCAAGTGTGGCCTCCAAAACTGCACGCAGTACTCGAGGTGCGGCCTCACCAAGCAGTTATACAGAGGGAGTATCACTTCCCTCCTTCTGCAGGTGATCCCCCTAGTGATGCATCCCAGCATCCTGTTGGCCTTGGCCACTGCCCTCCTACAAGTCTCAGAGTTGTTCATCTTGACATCCACCACCACCCCCAGGTCCCTCTCAGCCATTGAGACTTGTAGCATTTCCACCCCCAGGGTGTATACTTGGCCCAGGTTTCTGGCTCCCAGGTGCAGTACCTTGCATATCCCTGCATTGAACCTCAGCTTCAGGATTGTTAGTACTCCCCCTTCATATACTCAGCAGTGGGGATTTTATGTTCTAGGTGCATTATGTTTGCACTTTTTGGCACTGGACTCCAAATGCCATATTTCTGACCATTCCTCAAGTTTCCCAAGATCCCGGTTCATTTTTTCCATCTCTTCCTTAGTGCCCACCCTATTGCACATTTTGGTATCATCTGCAAAAAGGCATACCTTCCCTTCTAGCTCTTCTATGTTGTCACCTATAAAGATACTGAAGAGGACTGGTCCTAGTACCGAGCCCTGTGGTAACCCACTGGTCACATTCCCCTCTTTAGAATGAGTGGCATTCGCCACCACCCTGTGTCTCCTATCTTTTAACCAGTTTTGAACCCAGTTTACCACTAGGGATTCCACTCCTAGGTTGGTCAACTTACTAATCAGCCTTCTGTGCAGCACCGTGTCAAAAGCATTGCAAAAGTTAAACAAGCCATGTCTACTGCTCTTCCCTAATTTCCCTAGTCACCCATGACCTTCTCCATGATGTTGTCAGCCTTCTTCAGTCCTCTGGAAACATTCCTGTTTCTAGTGAGTTGTTGAACAAGATGGTCAGTGGGGCAGCGAGTACCTCCCTAACTTATTTTAGTACCTTGGGGTGAATTCCACCAGGTCCCACAGCCTTGTCCACCCTTCAGGGCTGCAAGTTGTTTAAGCGCTCTTTCCTCTAAAAATGGGCCAAATGATCCAGATGGTTGCATGGTTGGGTAACAAAATGCAGTTGCTGTTTAAAATCAGCTGATCTGACTTCCAGTGACGTCATGTCCCTGGAAGCAGCTTAACTCAGGGGGCTCCTACTCTGCGCCACAAAAATCCTCCAAAATACATCAAAAAAATGTATTATTAATAATTATTCATCATCCGGAGGAACAATAATGCCTAAAAGAGGGAGAAAAGTAACTTTAAACCCTCCGACATTCCTGATGATAGAGGATTATCGGATGCTGATTTGAGCAGTGCGGGCTCTCAGGCCTCAACCTCCTTGCGACGGAGTCGCTCCATTGCAAACCAACTGCCGCTCTCTACCTTGCAGCAGCAAATGACACTAATGCTGACCAAGCTGCGAGATTTCAGAAAAGAGATGTGCTCTACAGCTACGGCCTTGAGGACCGACATTAGTAAACTTAAAAAACACAAGGAAATGCTGGAGAACCAGGCAACGGAGGTTGACAGGAGAGTCGACCAGACTGAGAGGGCCATCATCCAGCTACATCAAGGTGTCAAGTCACTCCGGGAAAGAGACGAGGATGCCGCAAGTCGGAACAGGCACAATATACAGATCTTGGGGATACTGGAAGGCAGCGAGGGTTCTGACATTATACAATTTGTGCAACAGCTATGTGAGGATTCCATAATATTACCAACCTCAACAACTCTTGAATTTGAGCGTATTCACCGCACCCTGGGCCCCAATCCAGCCCCCGGCACCAGACCACGCACAGTCCTGGCCTGCTTCTTAAGGTTCCAAGAGAAAGAAACAGTTCTCCATTCAGCCTGGAAGCAGGGCAAGGTGATACACAGCAACCAGAGACTGTATCTTGAAAATGATTATGCACCTGAAGTCATGGCTAGGCACAAAGAGTACATTCCAATCGTGCAAGTCCTGAAGACGGTGCCCTGCGATTCTGAACACCATATCCCACCTGCCTAACTGTCTACTTCAACGATGGCCCTCTTATCTATGACTCAGCTGAAGAAGCGGCAGAGGAGCTGAAGAAACACAGGGTCGATATCCAGCAAAGGCCAGTAGCCCAAATCCCCGATTGCCTCCAAACTATCACAGCAAGCATGGAACCTGGGACAACGTGAGTCTAAGAGGAGGTAAGGAGTGGAGGCCATCCAGAACATTGCAGATTCCCTGAACAGTCAAGGCCCGACTCTCTCACCACCACCCAGGCCCCAGGAGAAATGCACCACTGATGCCGAACTCTCCTGCTGGTCAGATTAAACTCGAAGAGAGGCCAGCAAGGCCTGGCATCTTGGAGATGAATCCAGAAGACTTCTTCATTAAATGAACTCTGAACACCGAAATCACTGTGGACTAGGGTGAACTGGCTTTCAAGAAATGAGACATTCACAACTTGAGTCAATGCTATATTAACCTACAGATAAGTCCCGGTTTCTGTTCTTTTAACTCTCCAACTTCCTACTGCTATTTTAATTACTGCTTTACAGTCCTCTCTGTCGCTCACCCCCTAACCCAGCCATCAATTACTGTCTGCACTCGCTAACACGTTGTCTCCCTCCGAGTGAGGGAGACCAATCTCTCCTTTCTCAGCGCTACTTATTCTGGACACTGCCTCAGACAGAAGGGGGCCCTGCGACATGAGGTAAGGACTCCATCTAGCTATCTCTGTACTGCTGGGATCTCCCTTGGTCCTCTCGCCCTCTCCCCTTCTCTGCATGGAAATAAATTGAACTAGGGCTTAACGATGTGTTTGTACTGGTGATGAGCCAGGGAGGGGTGCTGGTGGGGGGGGGATGAAACAGAGCAGAATGCCATATTGACAAGTCTTAGAGACCAGCATTGGGGGAGGGCATGAGATAAATTGCCCTACCGCCTGGATCATGATGATGGGTGTGGGGGGGGGGGTTGCCCGGGCGCTAGCCAATCCTCTATGTAATATGGAGAACAGGAGCTCGGATGGCAAGGAGTGAGGCGGGCTCGGTGGACCTCTCTCGCTACCCTCCCCCACCGATTAGCACTTTAGCCCCCCACACCAGAATACACTAGATTGCCGGGGGACATGTTCGGCCCTGGCCCAAGTGCCACTGGACACCGCAGGGTAGGACTGAACCGGCCCCAATATTACTGATGTACAGGCCTCCTCGAGCTCCTGGAGATGATGGGAGTGGGAGATGACAGGGGGCCGGGGGGAACTGGCTGGCACAGATTCAGGGGAGTAGGCGAGGGTACGACAGGGGACTTTGAGTGGCACATCAACCCCATCCTCATGCCCACTGCCGGTCACGGCATCGGTGGATAATCTCAGATGAATGGACACACTGTAATGCTGGGGGATTGTCCTTGTCAGCTCGGACCCTCCGGGCCCAGACGGGCTGGCGTGGTGGGGGGGAGGGTTAGCTACAGTATGATATAATGGGAAGTACTAACATTACAATTCTTTATTTCAGCAAACAACAGCAGCTGGGGCACCAATTAACTTGAGGGCTGGTCTCTTCTCCTCCTGCTGACAGCTTACTGTGATGACGATCCTGGACAGGAGGAAGAACTCTGAGGTGAGCCATGCTGCGGGCCGGAGAGCAGATGGTAACCACAGGACACAGGTACAGGGACTGGTTGTTTGGAGGGGGGATGGGGGTATTGACACAGAGGCCCCAGAGACAGACTCTCACAGCCAACACAACCATAATGAGGAGGTGGGGTTGGTGGAGTTCTGGACGACCGGGGCTTCAGCATAGCTGCAAAATGTGAGTCCCCGGTGAGCTGGGGATGGCCGTGTGGTCCCTTCCTTTCCCTCCCCCATCTCGCCTCACTGGTTGAGGTGGGGTGGCCTGGATGGGGGGGGTCTGGGGGGGTGGTGCCCCTGGCCATGGCCGGCAATCCCGGGGAACAAGGAGCAAATGGGTTGACACCCAACGTCTTTCCACCCAGCGCTCTCCTCACACCTTACACCCTACGCTATTACAGGTTGCTAAGAGCATGGTGAGAATAAGATGTCCAAATCCCTATTCCCGTTAACCTACCGACACTATAACTGTCAAGAGGGCTCTTGGCTGAGAGTGGTACTTCCAAGCAAGGCTTGCCTTGCCCAAGGGTCACGGAATTGTACCCTGCAGATGGAAGCACCAAGGTTTTGTTTTACCTAACCATAGCCCATTTGGCTTACTTGTATTATAGTTACCTTACTGTTAAGTATATTATTTGTGCACCTGTTCCCCTAGAAATTGATCCCCAACCCCATATCCCCACATGTCAGCTTGGCCCGTCATGTTTATTGTATGCTATATTCGTTGAGACACTTTGAAGCCAACTTAGATAGCACCATGTATAATAATGGTCGACTGAACTTACCTGCACCAATTGGAGGTACCCTGATGGGGTTGGACATTGGGGCCCCTCCCCCCCGGGAATGGAGGCCCCAAAACTCCCTTAGAGTGCTCAGCATTGTCTCTACAAAATGACAGATTCCCCAATAAAACTATTATCATTAAATGTAAATGGGCTCACTTCCCCAATTCAGAGAGCCCGGGTCCTTGCCTACCTCAAAAAAAGCAAGGCAGACCTCATCTATTTACAGGAAACACATTTGAGTGTTGGGGAGCACTCCAAACTGGGGAGGCTTTGCAGGGGGGAGGTGCACTTTTCCTCAAGCCAAAATGGAAGGAAACATGGGGTGGCTATCATAATCCCCTCCCAAACTCCATTCCAAATTAGACACAAGTGGACGGACCCAGACGGCAGACTGGAACTGCTATAGGGCACTAACAACAAATGACTATCCCCCCGCCAGCCTTGAGGTCCCTAAGATGGGTACCCTGTTAGATAAGGTAGTGCAGATGACCAAATGAATCCTACTCTTAGCTGGAGATTTCAATTTTTTTTTTTCCCCAATTGTTTAACCAAGTGAGACACACTAAGCTGAAAGCTTGTTTACAGGTGCAACCTGGGAGCACAGGTAAGTTAAGTGACTTGCTCAGGGTCACACAGTATACAAGTGGGGGCTGTGGGATTCAAACCCAGGTCTTCAGATTTGCAGCTCAAAGCCTTAAACCACTACGCTATACTGCCTCCCAATATCCTCCCCAACCTAGCTACGGACTCCTCAAATCCCAAAACTCCACAAAAACACCCTCTCAAAAGTTTTTCAGCAGCTTCTTAAATTAGGTGGGCTACAGTGACACCTGGCGTCACCTCCACCCACATACCAAAAATGATTCCCACTACTCTGCAGTGCACCAATCCTATTCTCGAATAGATCACTGCTACACACAAACAGAGCACTTGGGGAACATAAAGGACTCAATTCTGGGAGACATTATACACTCGGACCACACCCCCATGGTCACCACTTGGAAAATGGGAATGCAATGTAAACAAACCCAGTGGAGGCTAAACCCCTACTATTTAAAGACACAACAATTTAGAGATTTCCTTATTGATAAAATAGCAGAAATAGTACTCGATAACCCCCTGACAGATGTGACCCCATTGATCCAGTGGGACACCATTAAAACAGTGCTTTGGGGCCATATAATAAAATATATCTCTACCCAGACCAAGATCCGTAGGGAATAAAAAACAAAGCTGGAGGACACCCACCACTTCCTGCAGATGGCCCATAAGCAGGGGGACCAGTCGGTCCTCCTGCAATTACAGCAAACCAAAGCAGAACTAGACAAGATCGCCCTCCAGCAAACTGAAATATCCTTGGTATTCGTCAGGCAGAGGAATTATGAGGTGGGTCCACGAACCACAAGGCTCCTATCCTATCAAGCAAGACGGCAAAAAAAATTAGCCACAGTTACCACTGTAAGGCACCCAGTAGATGGCACACCCCTTAAACTGCACAAGATAACTGATGGTTTTACAACATATTATTCCAAACTGTACACTCCCAAATTGACTGTGAATACCAAGGAGATTATAAAATATCTAAGGCCACTCACTATCCCCCAGCTAGATGCAGATCAGGGTACCCAATTAACCCAGCCAATAACATCACTGGAACTGGCAGCTGCCATAGCCAGGGCTAAAACTATGAAGGCTCCCAGGCCTGATGGCTTTGGGGCAGAATTTTATAAGACCACCAAAGATGAAACAGCCTCTCAACCCCTTAGTACTTTTAACTCTGTAATGGAAGGGGAACCCCCACCCCCAAATGGTCATACGTCACCATCTCGGTAATCAGCAAGCACGGTAAGAACCCCCAGCTCTGCATGTTCTACCGTCCAATATCGGTACTTAATATGGACTACAAACTCTTTATGAGTATTATAGCCCATAGACTTGAAAATTTTCGTCCCCTCCTAATCAGTAAAGACCAGACGGGATTTGTATGAGAGTGCACCACCACAGATAACATCAAGTGCATGCACCATATTATACACACAATGCAATCCAAGAACACCCCATTGGCTTTGGTCAGTTTAGATGCTGAAAAGGCCTTCAACAGGGTCTCGTGGCCCTTCCTATACACAGTATTGGATAAGGTTGGGATTCCTCAGCCCCTGATCCATGTGATTAAGAACATATATTCCTCCCCTAAGGCCTGAGTAAAAGTGGGAGGACACCACTCCCAATGTTTTTCCTCTACATAGAGGAACCAGGCAGGATGCCCCTTATCGCCGCTCCTCTTTGCCCTTTTTATGGAACACTTAGTACAACATATAAGACAAGCAGACAATCTCTTCGGAATAACAATGGGGGAGGGGGAGCATCAGATCGCACTATATGCAGACGATGTTCTACTGTACCTCCGAGACCCAGAAACTTCCCTTCCACAAGCCAAAAAACTGCTCGATTCCTTTGGTCAGGTATCATGCTACAAAATAAATATTACCAAGACTGAGGTCCTAACCTTCCATTATTTTCCATCCCAAAACATACAGAACCTGTTTCTCTGTATATGGAATCTAACAAAGCTAAAATACCTGGGGATACACTTAACATGCACCTTAGCCACTGCCTATAAACAAAATTTCATCCCAATTACCACATAACTGAAAACCGATCTCACAAACTGGAGTGCACTCCCTCTCAGTCTGTCGAGAAGGATCGATCTGATCCGTATGATTACCCTCCCAAGAGCACTGTACCTCTTCCAGAATGTCCCGATCCCTTTAAAATACGGCACATTTCAAGACTGGAATAGAGCAATATCTAAATTAATTTGGGCAGGACAAAGGCCTAGGGTTCGCCTAAAAGTTCTATCCGTCCCAAGGTCCCAGGGCAGCCTAGCCCTGCCAGACCTACACCGTTACTATCAGGCAGCCCACCTAACTCACATCACCTCCAGACAAACGTCACCCCTTGACACACACTGAGCAGAGATCGAACAAACCCAGGTCTCCAGTACCGAATACTACCAGGCCCTGTATCACATCGAAGGGCCCATTCCCACTCGACCCACCCCAGACCCTATCATACAAAATCACATCAACATATGGTGAACAAGTAGGAAACAACAGCACCTGACCCCTTTCCTAGCCCTACTCTGCCCCATAGCCTGTCTCCTGAACTTTCCCCCAAATAGGATAGGCTTCTCCTTCCAACATTGGGAGAGGTATGGGTCGAGTTACTTAACACAGATCACCACACAGGGGAGGCTCTGGTCCTATGGGGAAATACAAAGGAGATCTGGATTACCCAACACCCATTTCTACAGATACCTATAGCTGCGGCATTATGATGCCTTACCGGAAGGAGTGAGAATCCTGGAGCAACACCCTGCACTGATCACCAGTCTAATGTCCCTCATCACCACTTTAAACCAGAGACATCTTATTTCCACCATCAATCACTTCAATATACACCAGAGGCTCTCACTGAGCGCATTCGACTATAATGGCAGGAGGAGTCGGAGGCACCCATTACTGAGGCAGAGTGGCAACTAGCATGCCAACACTCAGTGAGAACCACCAGTTCCTACCAGTGGTGGGAGTACACCTGGAAAAACCTAGTCCGCTATTTAAAATAACAGTTATTACTCCCCAGGGGGATTAGCCTCCTGCTGGTGCCAATGTGACGAAGAAAGGGCACATCACACACACATTATGTTTACATGTCCCAAACTACAACCATTCCTCCAGTCCCTCCAAACGGAGCTCCAGGAACAGTTTAGCAGACCACTGCAACTAACGAAACAGATGTATATCCTACTGCAACCCCGAGAACTACCAGACCCCAATTCTAGATACCTCTTAACCATCCTATTAATGGCTAGTAAGAATGCCATCACTAAATTATGGCTCATACCTAATCCCCCCTCAGTGCAAGACTGGTGGCTTATTTCCAAACAAATTTATCAAATGGAAAAAATAACTCACAAACTTAATGACAATGAGGAAAAGTGCAACTCCAGGTGGACAGGATGGCTCTTATACTACATGACGAAGGATGGAACCTTTGTCCCTTGACCCCCCCTGACAGTTAAAGGGTAACATCACTAACTCAGGGAGACACCCTCCCCCCCTCTCCCATACCCACTTACTCCCTTCCCCCCCACCTGCCCTGGGGGACCTCCAATTGTCTCTCCCACTGGGATGAGGATATACTGATCTAGTTGTGGTTGATGGAATGCTATGCTGAACAATCGCCCAGATAATATAATTAATTTACACTGTTGTAACTTGCATAAAAATCAAAATGCGATAAGCTGAACTGATGAATGTCTACCAGACAGAGAGATATTCGGGTTAATGCCATAGGACTTACCCTGCTGAGGTTCCTACCAATTGAACGTGTTAAAAATGTTGTATGTAACTCTGAAGTTCAATCGACTGTAACATGAAAAACGACAACAAAGATGATATTTAGAAAAAAAAATCGGCTGATCACGAGCTGATGAACTACGTGCGCATGACGGGGTAGTCTAATGTTGCTGTTGTTTACAGAATGCTGACATTACAAGGGCGGTTGTTGGGGGGGGGGGGATGAAAAGCTTTGTAAAACCTAACTGGGATGTCCAAGTTGTTCCTTGGCAAACCAATAGTGCAATTTTGAAATATCCTTGCCTTTCAGAATGGCTTAGCTTTGCCTCACAGTTGTTGAACACAAAGGTATCTTTAGGTGACACTCTTGATTAGCCAAGAGACATCTTGGACATCCCATTTACCTATAATAGGAATTAAGGGTGTAAAACTGACAAGATAAAACATCATATCTCAGCTGATGAGGAGTAAAAGCAATATAGCAACAACAGGTTACTGTTACTGTTGTCACAATGTCTATCTTGATCATCATGATATGGAATACGGAATCAGAGAGCACGTTTCACAATGTTGATGAAATCACGATTGCCTAGTGCAGCACTCAAGTCAGCAGCTGAATACAGGAGAAACAGTTAAATAGCAGATGTCTACTTGTTTAAAATTCCACTCTCAAGAACATATGAAGAAGCTTACATGGCTCCAAGTATAATCCAGTAGAAATTTTTATTTATTGTTACCAGTATTTAGGAAGAGATTGTATTTTGGCTCTGTGGAGCTGACACTAGGGTATACATATTGAGCTCTGTTAATCAATCCTCATATGTTTTCTGATGCAGTCCCTGCGCCATTTTGGTTGCCCTTCTCTGGACTGCCTCCATTTTGTTAATGTCCTTGTGCAGATGTGGCCTCCAGTACTGTACGCAGTACTCCAGATGGGGCCTAATCTGTGTCTTGTAAAGAAGGATTATTACCTCCCTCTTACTTTTATTTATTTATTGAAATGTTTCACCAGGAGGGCAGAGTGAACAACAAGTTCACTCCCACTCATTGCCACATGGAAGGCTGGGAAGGAAGTTAGTAGGCACAGGGGCGGGTGCAATGCTGGTGAGATGGGTAGGAAACTGGCTGCAGGGAAGGCAACAGAGGGTGGTGGTGGGTGGGGAGCTCTCACACCCAAGGGCAGTGACGAGTGGTGTTCCACAGGGCTCGGTGTTGGGACCAGTGTTGTTTGGGATATACATTGCAGACATATCATGGGACATCAAGAGCAAGATCAGTCTGTTTGCTGATGATACCAAGGTAGGCGCGGTGGTGGATGACCTAGGGGGATGGCAGGGGTTGCAGGATGATCTGGCAAAGCTTGAAACCTGGTCAGACACCTGGCAACTGAGCTTTAATGCCAAAAAGTGCAAGGTGCTGCATTTTGGGATGAAGAACCCAACGAGGAGTTACCAGCTAGGGGGAGTGCAGCTAGCCCAGACAGAGGAGGAGAAGGATCTGGGTGTGCTCATTACAGGGTCAATGAACAACTCGGCACAATGTAGGGAGGCAGCTGCAAAGGCCAACAAAATGCTGGGTTGTATTGCAAGGGGTATATCCTCTAGGAGGGAGGAGGTGATTCTGCCACTGTATAGGTCATTAGTTAGACCACGCCTGAAGTACTGCGTGCAGTACTGGCGTCCGTATCTGAAGAGGGACATTAAGTTACTGGAGGGGGTGCAGCGCAGAGCAACAAAAATGATCAAGGGGCTGGGGGACTTATCATACGAGAGGAGGTTGAAGGAGTTGAACATGTACTCACTAGAGGAGAGGAGAGACAGGGGTGACATGATTGAAACCTTTAAATACATGAAAGGAATAAACAACACAAGTACAAAGGGGCTGTTCAAAGTAAGGGAGGGGAGGGACACCAGGGGCCATGATATGAGACTGGAGCGAGGAAGGTTCAGGAGGGAGATGAGGAGACACTTTTTTACAGAGAGGGTGGTGGCTGGGTGGAATGCGTTACCTCCTGAAGTGGTATGCAGTAGAACAGTGGACTGCTTCAAATGAGGATGGGACAGGACAAGGGGGAGGGTTAATGAAGGGGAAGGGTGGAAGGGAGGGGCAGCTGCAGAATAAGGGGTGCTAGCTGCACATTCGAGCAGACTTGATAGACCTCTAGGCCTTTATCTGCTGGCAAATTTCGTATGTTCATATGTTCGTAAGTTGCTCGTCTCACAGTGCAGCTTGGGGGAAGGGGTTACATAGGGTTGTGAAGGATGATCAGTTATAACAGCATGTGGGTAGTACAAACAAAACAACATTGTAAGATTATGCAACAGCTGGAACACAAGGTATTGTACAGTAAACAGTAGTGGAACATTGGGTAAATTACAATACATGTCCAAAATCATACAAAAGAACATATAAATGTACAAAACAGTAATAATGCAACAGAACCATTATAGGGCACGAGTGTACCAGGAGCAGGCTCGAAGTAGTACGCAAGTGCTGTTGCAGTAAAAAGGACGAGGGTAGGTTGTGCACATGGGTGACCCAGAAAGGCAGGTGGAGAAGAGAGGGGGAGCGGCAAGAACTGAATATGAGGAGAAGGGGTTAGGCCCCATCTGGAGTACTGAATGCAGTACTGCATGCCACATCTGCACAAGGACATTAACAAAATGGAGGCAGTCCAGAGAAGGGTAAGAAAATGGTACAGGGACTGCATCAGAAAACATATGAGGACAGATTAACAGAGCTCAATATGTACCCTAGAGCAAAGGAGAGAGAGAGAGAGAGAGAGATATGATCGAAACATTCATACATCTTAAGGGCATTAACAAGGTGAAAGAGTCTAACATGTCTTACAACTTATGATACCCCTACTAATATACCCCAACATCCCTCTAGCCTTACCTACTGTTTTAGTGGTCTGCTTGGATGATTTCAGGTCTTTTTTTTTTTTTTTTAACAGTTATTACTCCCCGAGTCCTCTGCTGTCCATCCGACGTCCCCCTCATGCAGGCACTGGGTATTAGACCCCCTCCCCCAAACCCCCATGACTTAACCCTTCATGGCAGGGGGTGGGGAGCTTCTCGACCCACCAGACCGGATTAGTAGTAGTAGGGGAGGCGCCATCCCAGGCCGTCGTGATGGGGGACCATCGTCATCCATGCAGAGGACTCCATTTCCCATTTTTCTTGTGCCCCTTCGGAGGATGCAGCATGCAAGGACGTCAGCAGCGTCAGCGTGCATGCTCCTCTAGGTGTCAGCCGCAATCCCTCGCCCACATCTTCTAGCATCAGCATGCTGCCTCCCTGCCTCCGCTAGGGGGCAAGTGATTGCCGAGTGCTGCCAACCCCCCTCCCTGGAGAAGGAGAGCAGTCCATAGGAAGCTCGATCCTTCTCCTCCCCTGCCGACCCCCGGTGGCCCAGGCTCATTCCTGAACACGGGTTGCCAGTGCGGCGCAAGGCAAGACATCCAGCGCCTCAACCCTCAGCGCCACTGGCCCACAATTTCAGGTCATCTGTGATGATGATGCCCAAGTCTCTGTCTTCCCTTGTGATTTCCAGCAACTCCCCTCCCAACCTACAGGTAGCCATATGTTTGTACAGTAAATATATTAGTGATAGTGCAGACTCCTTAGTTGCAGCTGCCAGGGGTGAGGGGTCTTCCCTGTGTGACTTTTCTTTCTGTGTCCAGTGTCTGCAGTTTCTCTTCTCCTCAGTAAGACTCAGCAGAGGCAGAGCAGCAGAATCAAATCTCCTGACCTTATCCTCCTCATCAGAATCTGTGTGACTGACTCTCTCTACTAGACTGAGTGAATTTGTGTGGCGTGGAGTCTGTCTTTGTCTACAACTCGATTGGAGAGGGGGAGCAAAATTACAACATGCACTGTTCCTCTGCCACAGTAATAATGAGAACTAGACTATAATAAATAAGATCACTCTCTTGACTTAGTCTTCCTCCTGGGGATTGAGGCCTCTGACTTGGGGGTGGAACCAGTTGGATGGTCTGATCATTACAGTGTGGGGATTAGTTTTAGTGCCCCCCCCTTTGTAGGCCAACCCCTGTAGAGATAATTTGGTACCGCCCTTTGTGAAATATAAATTCTCAAGACCTAATGGTGGTCCTGGATCTCTCGTCCTTCTCAGAGGCAAACAATGACCAGAAGCCCTCGTGGTGGCTTATAATTCGGCCATTATGACGGCTCTGAATATCATTGCTCCTGTCCGTGTTCATCCACTCTCCCTCGATCCCCATGGTTTGATGGGACTTTGAGGGAGATGCGGTGACTAGGACGAAGGTTGGAGTGTTGCTGGCGGATGTCCGCTCTTGATGTCGACCGCCTTAGATTGATGGACCATTATCAAGTCTATCAATCCAAAATCTCCATAAGAAGGTAGAGTTCCTGTCTACCTTCCAGGGAGATTGCAGCTGCTCAAAATCGACCAGCTCAGCTGTTCCGAACTGTGGACAGACTGTGCAACCCAGCCTGCCTACAAGTTTGGAAAGTTTTTTTGCAAGAAGAGTGCGATGAACTTGCTCGTTTTTTTGCAAATAAGGTTGCCGACATCAGATTGGCTTTCCCTCCGGCACACTCTATGGGTGCTGTGGTGGACCGGTGCAGGTTCACATATCTTGGTCTTCCTTGGAGTACCTTTGGCCAGTCGGCCGGCTTTCATGGATGTCATGTGGTTTGTCCAGAGTGTGTGCCCTACATGCTGTAGTTTAGATCCGGGACCTACTTCCCTAATTTTGGGTTGTAGTAATGTCATTGGCCCGGTCCTAGCTCGGATAGTCTGGTGCTTCCTGGAGACAGGCGAGTTTCCAAGCTCCGTAAAAGAGGCGGTGGTAACACCACTCTTGAAGAAAGCTTCTTTGGACCCAGACTGCCTTGTTAACTACAGACCAATCTCTAACCTTCCCTTTGTGGGGAAGGTGATTGAGAAAGTAGTGGCCACACAGCTGGAGGGCCACCTGACCATCCATGCCATCTGTGAACCCCTCCAGTCTAGATTTCGAAAGAAGCATAGTACCGAGACAACGCTGATTCGGGTGCTCAATGATCTCCTGATGGCTAGAGATGGGAGGAGCCACTCTATCTTGGTCCTCCTAGATCTCTCATCAGCGTTTGATACTGTGGACCATGGGGTGCTGCTTGATCACCTGAGGTTCATTTGTGGACTGTTGGGTACGGTCCTCAAGTGGTTTACATAATTTCTCACAGGAAGGTCTCAGAGTGTGGTGTCAGGTTTTTTTTCCTCGGACCCGGTCTCATTAACGTGTGGAGTTCCTCAGGATTCAGTGCTGTCCCCCCATGTTGTTCGCAGTATAGGTATGGAACCTGGGGATAATTTTTGACGATGGGCTAACCCTGCATTCTCAGGTGTCGGCTGTCGTCAGTTCCTCATTTTACCATCTGAGGAATATCACCAGGATCAGGCACCTCCCTACTTTGATCCACACTTTTGTGACCTTGTGCTTGGACTACTGCAACTCCCTGTACCTAGGGCTACCTGGGGTGGAAATCCACAGCTTGCAGCTAGTGCAGAATGCTGCGGCACGGCTGTTGACGGGATCCTCGTGGTCCTGTCATATTTCGCTAGTGCAGCGCGGACTGCACTGGCTGCCAGTTCAGTGGCGGATCACCTTTAAAGTCAGTCTGCTGATTTTTAAAGCATTACACGGACTTGGCCCGGACTACCTGAAAGAGCTCCTGGTTCCTCATTGCCCCGGGCGATCGCTTTGCTCAGCCATCGAGGGGTTGCTAGAGATTCCGAGAGTACGTTTGAAATCTTCTGGGGCTAGAACATTTATGTATGCTGCCCCTACCTTCTGGAATTCTCTACCCTGTCGGTTACGTGAGCACACGATCATGGAGGGTTTTAAACAAGCACTGAAAACTTGGTTATGGAGTCATGCCTATGGCATTTAATGGCTGGAAAGAGTCTAAGATTTTATGATTAAATTATTTGCCTTGAGACATTTTGTTGATTATGTTGTTGTGAAATTTTTGATTATGTGATTTTAACTTTGTTAGGCGCCTTGGCTTTGAAAGGCGCCATAAAAATAAAGTTTATTATTATTATAATAATAATAACACTAATGTTCTGTGATTGAAACATGCACTCTTCAGAGTCACAACACCGCAAATTTTAGGAGGGATAGAGGAAATGTTTGAAGCAAATCAGGGAGCTCCCTGTATATCAGGATCAGTTGAGAGCGTCCTGAATTATTATGGCCCGACTCATCTCCCTCACACTTGATGTTAGTGTAACCCCTAGGTGGCGCTATCCCAAGGACTACTACCCCTGCCTGCTTGGTTAGTAGCAGGTTAAGAGGCCAGATCTGAAATGGGTGCCTCCACCCAGAGGTCAGGGATGGTAGTGGTCAAGCTAACCTGGGCACAGTCCTCTGGGACACTGTAACCCCCCCTCTCTCCTTACTAGTGGCCGGAAGCATATACAATAATCACTTTCACAATACCCCTGATACACCACACAAGTACCCACACTGTTTGCACTTACCACCAGGGCTTTCCTCTGGCTCGGCCCTGGGGACCCCCTGTAAAACAAGGTTAAACACAGCAAATAACAGCCGTACAGTACTCTTGCACAAACTGGAACCACAGTCAGGGTAAATGCAAAAAAGAGTTAGATCTGATTTATTTAAGGGACTTGAACAAGGGAGGGGCGTAATCAGGTTAATTTGATTAAAGACTCTATCATTCAAACAGTTATGCATGCACTTCAGGGTCTATAAACAGTCACACACTCTGGGTAACCAGATGGAGAAAGGTGGGCTAGCCAGGAACATTGCAGCTGGTTGGGGCTCTGTGATGGAAGAAAACAACATGCACCACACACACCAATTGTAATCCAGAGCCGGAGGGCTCAGTTCGTGAAAAGAAAACAACAAGACAATCAGATGATACACTTTTTAGATTAGGCTGTTGTTGCAGGGAGCTACCCTGATGATTACGCACGATACAAAAGACTGGACACAGGCTACATGAAAACTGAGACTGCAGGTGGTTGATCTGGAGTGCCAGGAGAAGCAGGGCCCACACGATTCGCCGAGGAATCATTCCCGTTCAAGCGTGGAGCGGGGGGCTGATCCCCAGGCAGGTCTCTTGTCGATGGCTTTCTCTGTGCAGCGGGTAGTCTTGCTGGACCAGTGTGGCAAGGCCCCAGCCAAATGGGAGACAGATTCGGATACAGTCCGTTTTGGGCTGGATACAGCTTCCAGCAAGCAGAACACAGTTCACGCAGTGGGGAACCAAATCACGACCCACTAACAACTCACAGCAAATTTACATGTAAGGAAATTCTACTGTACCAGGTAAGCTGATCTCTGGTCACGATCGCAGAGTCTCTGCACAACCCGGGGATTCAAAAGCAGCTGGAAATCCTGACAGGCTGATCGCATTCAGCAAAATCTTCGGTTTTCTTCAGGTGTGAGCCTGGCAAAAAAAAAAAATATCGGTGGCTTACTTTGTTCTCACAAACTTGGATTTAGTCCGAAATAATTCTCTTCTCTTCTCTTCTCTCCCTCTCAGGGACAGCAGGCAGATATGCAGGCCACAACTCAGGCCTTTCCACAGTTGTCCCGCACAAAACTACTCAGATGGCTACTTGACTGTCTCGAGCTGTGTACTTCTTCAGCTCCCAGCTTAGATCTGCCTTAAACAGCAGGCAGCTTGGGGATTTCCCTCAGATCCAAAAGGTTCGGTTGGCTGATTCGGTTGTCAGTCAAAGCAACAGCTCCCACCTTTCAGTTGCAAAAAGGTGCCAAAAGCCCAAAACTACAATTCCTACAGATTTTGACTCCAGACAGCTCCTGTAGTCCGGCTCCATTTTAGGTCCCACCAGAACCGATTGGTCCAATTCACAGTCCTGGGCCAAATGGTGGGGATAAACAAGACAATCCTTGCTGCAAAGAAGGCAGGTTAGACAGACTACATTATCATTATCACTCTAAATGACTTTCAGCAAATAGTTACATCTTTCAACAGAGCTCCCTCTCAGATTACTTATGACTGCAATCCAAGCAGCTCTTAAAGAGAGACAGTACAGAGGTTATACAGGCACTCTCTGGCAGTCACATTTAAACTGCTAAAACGCAGGACACCAGCCTGGCAGTAAGCATTTAGGCAAACTCAAGGAAAACTTTTCGGGAACCCCCATTTCTAGGGGGGTTACACCCTTGCCTGCCTGGAGAAAACTTGGCATCTGCATCAAGTCTGTACGATCATGCATCAGTTAACATAAACTTACTACTTCACTATACTTTTTTACTACACTTTATAATACTATACCCATTCTGACAATACATCAGGCATATTTTCACACAGGTAATTTACACATTACTATAGGGATTCATGTAATAACTTCTTGTACATTGAACAGAGCAAGAGAGGGCCCTTCCCTATCAGCTAACTTGGGGCTGGATGGGGCAGGGGCGCCATGCTGAGAGGGCAGAACAAGTAACCTGGAATGGGCCGTCAAGCTCAGTTTGGGCAGTGAGCTTGGTGAACCATAAACACCTTTGTGAACTACATGGAGAGGTAAGTCCACAGGCCTCCCTGGCCAATCATAGCTGAAACGCAATACTGGCTTGACAGCTCAGCCAGTCTTTCTGGGGGGGATAACCACAGTCTGTACTCTCAGTACTGGTCTGGGGGACTCTTGTCACTTGTGAGGGGTGCCTCTGCCTGGGTAGAAATGTCCAGACTTGGAGCACTGTCAGCTCTTTGCTCTGTAGGCTCTGTTTCTACAACACTTTGCTCATTTTGAAGAGGCCCCTTGTACTGAAAGGGGGGTTATCAGCACTCTCATAGTGTTCTTCAAGTTCTGACATGTCACCAGAAAGACTCATTCTATCAGCCCCTCCCTCAGGCAAATCATACAGTTCCACAATACACAGAGACTCAGCAACTTCAGACATGATACTTTGCACTTCACTTTCAGGGAGCATTGGTTCCATGGACAAAGCTGGGGGATTAGGCAGTCCAGAAGGCCCAGCTTCATCCCCACAATCATGGGGTTACCTCGAAACAGCTGACTCAGTTCATAAGAGGGGTAACAGGCATAGTCGCACTCACTTTCGTCAGAAGTGGACTGACAGTCACTGTCATTTTGGGCCTGCTGTGGAGGAAACCTTAAATCTGTGACCAATGGGGTAGGCTGACTCTGTCTCTTTCTTGCAGCAGCACGAGTAATTGGCCCAGAGGGCTCAACTTCTGGGGGTTCAGCCTCAATCATGACTTAGCCGATAGGTAGCAAGTGGTTACGGTTCATGGTCTTGACAGTTTTGGAGTCATTCTCTGGGCGCACCTTGTACACAGGTAAATCATCCAACTTTCCAACTACTACATGGGGAAGATGGTGCCACCGATCAGCAATTTTGTGTTTACCATGCGGCCCCAAATTGCGTAACAACACACAGTCTCCAGGTCGAAGCTCTTGAGCCTTTACTTTTTTACCATGCCTCTCTTTGTTGGCTAGATTTCTCTTGGCTGCCATTGTCTGGGCCAGTTGATAGGCATGGTTTAATCGAGCTTTCAGTTTTTGTACATATTGCAAGTAGTTTTTGGCTTGAACCCCATCTGGAGAGACCCCAAAACATACATCAACTGGCAGCCGGGTCTCTCTCCCGAACATGAAGCAGTAGGGGGAGAACCCAGTAGCATCATTTTTCATGCAATTGTAAGCGTGTACCAAGGTACTGTTCTGCTGGATCCATTTATGCTTGTCTTTTGGGTGAAGGGTGCCCAGCATGTCTAGAAGGGTGCGGTTAAGACGTTCTGGTTGAAGGTCTCCCTGCAGGTGACAGGGGGTGGTTCTTGACTTTCGCACTCCCCCATAGAGAGCATTTCTTTGAGTAGTCAACTCTCAAAGTCTCTGCCCTGGTCAGAGTGGATCCACCGGGGGGCACCATAGTGGACAAATACATTTTCCACTAGCACCTTGGCCACTGTAGATGCCTTTTAATCTTTGGTGGGAAAAGCTTGTGCATACCGTTGAAATGATCCGTAATCACTAACACATTGCCAATGTTCCGTCGATCAGATTCTAAACACAAGAAGTCTATGCAGACTAGTTTCATTGGGGTGTTGGTAGTAATATTAACAAGGGGGGGGGCAGCCCTCTGAGACAGGGCTTTTCTTTTCAGGCAGCGACTACAAGTCTTTACATGGTGCTCAATATCTGCCCCCATTTTGGGCCAGTAGAAGCAAGATCGTACTAGTTCAAGGGTTTTGTCAATACCGAGGTGCCCCATGTGATTGTGGAGGGACCTCAGTACCAAATCTTTAAAGGCCATAGGCAGGACCAACTGTTGTTTGTCTACTTTGCCACTATGATCTACTGTCTCTCTATACAACAATTGATTGAGCAACTTCAATCTGGGGCCTTCTTTAAACAATAAAGCAGTTTGCAAGTCAGTGGAACGTAACTTAGACACATCTTTCCCTGCATGCAGGGCATCAAGTGCTGGCTGAATCATAGAATCTTGGGATTGAGCCCACTGAATGTTGTCATTGTCAAATTGAGGTAGTGCACTAATATGTACAGCAGAAAAGTGGCAATAAGCAGCTGGTATGCAGGTGTCAGAAGGGACCAAACAATCTACTAAATAGTCAACTGTGTCTGCAGACATCTGTTCATCTCCATCAAACTTTTGGCACAATGTTCGAATGTCAGGCTCAGACAGCCTGACCCAATCACTCCTGGAAGTAGGCCTTCGTGATAGGGAGTCAGCATCAATATGGTTCAGGACCGGTCTGTATTCGACAGCATAATCATAGGTTGATAATGCAGAAAGCCACCGGTGCCCAGTGGCATCTAACTTAGCTGAAGTCTGTACATAGGTCAACGGGTTATTGTCAGTCTTCACTAATATCTTTGCCCCACAGTGGTATTCATGGAACTGGTCATCGATGGCCCATTTGAGCGCAAGGAACTCCAACTTATGCATAAGGTAGTTTCGTTCGGACGGGATCAAGCTCCACTGGCAAAAACTACTGGTCTCAAGCCATCCTTATGGTCTTAATACAGCACCGCTCCTAGACCCTGCAGACTAGCATCCGTATGCAGCACATAGGGTTTGGTGGGGTCAGCATAGGCGAGAATGGGGGTGTGGGTGAGCTGGTATATGATCTCATGGAAGGCTGCTTCACAGTCGGGCATCCAGCAGGACCCGAAGAGTTCACCTAGGCAGAAGTATACTTTTTCTGGTTCTTTAACGGCCATTTTTTTGTATTTATGATTGGTAGGAGGGTAACCCTGGGTAAGGTTCAAGAGTGGGTGAATCACCTTGGAACAGTCTTTTATGAACCTGCGGTAGTAGCCACAGAACCCCAGGAAACGTTGTAGTTCTTTCAGATTATGGGGCTGGGGCCAAGTAGTCAGTGCTTCAACCTTACTGGGATCAGTCTCTATCCCTTTTGTAGATACTATGTGCCCCACATACTTCATGGAGGTTTGGAAAAACTGGCACTTGTCAATGGACAGCCTGAGGCCGAAGTCTTCCAGTCGGTCTAGGACTTTAAACAGTCGGTTCTCATGCTCCTCTAAGGTGCTCCCAAACACAATGACATTGTCCAAGTACACCAGACATTCCAGCAAATTCATATCTCCCACCGCATGTTCCATGAGTCGCGGAAAGGTGGCCGGGATGCCCGATATCCCCTGTGGCATCCTCAGAAACTAGTAGAACTTCAATGGACAGATAAAGGCTGTTTTCTCATGGTCTTCTGGGGCCATCAGGATCTGGTAGTATCCGCTGCGAAGATCCAACACCGGGAACCATTTGCTCTCATTCAAGCAGTCCAGGGCATCTTGTATATAAGGCATAGTGTATTGGTCTGGGATGGTCCACTGGTTCAGGGTTTGATAATCAACACACATCCTCACAGACCCATGCTTCTTATGCACAACCACAATGGGAGAGGCGTATGGGCTCCTGGATTCTTGTATCACAACAGCAGCGAGCATTTCCTGCAGGTGTCTTCTAACATCAACTATGTCTGCTGAGGCTAGGTGTCGGGACCTCTCTCGAAATGGCCGTTCATTGTGCAGGCGTATGTGATACTCCGCACCCTGGACACATCCCACATCCCATTGATTCAACGAAAACACTTGGCCTCTCTGGGCAAGTCTCTTGCTAATTCTAGCCTTCTATTCAGTGGGCAATGGGAAGTCACCAAAGTCAAACAAGTCTGGGGTCACTCCCCGCCTTCTCACTAAAGTGCTTGTTGCTGGGCAATACTGCAGTGTCTGCACAGTGTACCATAGCTAGGGTGCACCCTCTGTTCACTCGGATCTCCCGATCTGACACATTGTGAATCTGGACCATCACTCGTCGTGCATAGGCATGGGCATTAGCAGGCAAGATGCTGGGCTTGACCAAAAACCCTTCTGGCAATTTTCCATCGCCTGGCGCATCCAACATCAGTATTTTGTTCCTGACATCTTTCCGGAGGCGGACCTCTCCTTGAATGGTACACTGGGCGTTAGGGGCCAGTACCATTGAATTGGGATCCTTCTTCCACACAGTCCCCACCCGGTTCATCCTGGTCTACTTCCTCGGGTTTCTGTTGCAAATCATAGGCCCTCTTGATCAGAGCCAGAATTTTCAGGGCCCTCCCAGTCCGTTGCCCTTGTTTCTCATGAGAGAGTTGCGCCAGTCTCCCAAACATATAGAAACATAGAAACATAGAAGTTGACGGCAGATAAGGACCGCAAGGCCCATCCAGTCTGCCCATTTCTTTTTCTACCGTATAAATGTGCCATCGGCCTTTGCTCTGTCAGTGACCTATCTATTCATAGTCATTTGTATTGCTCCTTATGCCTATCCCATGCCTGTTTGAAGCCCTGCACTGTATTCACTAGCCACCACTTCTTGTGGTAAGCCATTCCATGCATCTACCACCCTTTCTGTGAAAAAGAATTTCTCACATTCCCCTTAATCGGCCTCCCTCTAATCTCATGCTGTGTCCTCTTGTCCTGCTATTTTTCTTATATTTAAACATGTTAGACTCTTTCACCTTGTTTATGCCCTTAAGGTGTTTAAATGTCTCGATCATATCACCTCTCTCCTCCTTTGCTCAAGGGTATACATATTGAGCTCCGTTAATCTGTCTCATATGTCTTCTGATGCAGTCCCTGCACCATTTTGGTTGCCCTTTCTGGACTGCCTCAATTTGGTTAATGTCCTTGTGAAGGTGTGGCCTCAATACTGCACGCAGTACTCCAGATGGGGCCTAACCAATGTCTTGTACAGAGGTTATTACCTCCCTCTTACGACTTGTGATACCCTACTAATACACTACACCCCTAGCCTTACCTACTGCTTTAGAGGTCTGCTTGGATGATTTTAGGTCATCAGTGATGATGATGCCCAAGTCTCTTTCTTCCTTTGTGACTGCTAGCAACTCCCCTCCCAGCCTATAAGTGGCTTCAGGGTTTCTCTTCCCTATGTGCATGATTTTGCACTTCTTTGCATTAAATCCCAGTTGCCACTCTTCTGACCATTCTGCTAGTTTATCCAGATCTCTTCTCATTCTGCCCACCCATCTGGATCATCTACTCTGTTGCAGATCTTGGTGTCATCTGCAAACAGACAAGCCTTACCCTCTAGTCCATCTGCAGGGTCACTAATGAAGATGTTGAATAGGACTGGCCCCAGGACTGATCCCAAAGTACCCACTTGTGACTTGCATCTCTTCTGACTGTATACCATTTACCACCACTCTCTGTTTTCTGCCAGTCAACCAGTTTGCCACCCAGTTGACCAACTTCTGACCCACCCGAGCCTACCTAGCTTATTTATCAATCTTCTATGTGGAACAGTGTCAAAGCTTTGCTGAAGTCAAGGTGAGCGACATCAACTGCTCCCCTTGGTCCACCACTCTGGTTACCCAGTCAAAGAAATCTATGAGATTAGTTTGACAGGACCTTCCTTTGTAAACCCATGCTGTCTTGGATCCTGTGCTCCTATGGATTCCAGGTGTTGCACTATCCTTTCCTTAAGGAGTGCCTCCATAATCTTGCCCACTACTGAGGTAAGACTGACGGTCTGTAGTTCCCGCCTCCTCCTGCTACCACTCTTGTGGAGTGGGATCACATGAGCCCCTCTCCAGTCTTCTGGGACCTCTCTGTGCTCAGAGACTCACTAAACAATTCTGCTAATGGCTCTGCTAGTTCCTCCTTTAGCACCTTAAGTACCCTGGGATGTATGCCATCAGGTCCCATTGCCTTATCCACCCTGGAGCTTAGCAAGCTCTTGTAGGACCCTTTCTTTTGTGAGGGAGTAGTGCTCACCTCCCTCCCCCTGTGTCCATGATGCTGAGCTGTGGGCCCTGCCCTACCTTCTCTTCAGTAAATACTGAGCAAAAGTATCTATTTA
The DNA here is from genome assembly GCA_016271365.2 of Neoceratodus forsteri. Classification (NCBI taxonomy): domain Eukaryota; kingdom Metazoa; phylum Chordata; order Ceratodontiformes; family Ceratodontidae; genus Neoceratodus; species Neoceratodus forsteri. The sequence continues at coordinate 320,621,733 of JADMNL010000022.1, forward strand.
GGATAGATGCCTTTACAGGGTCCTCCTCCTGACATGCTCCTTTTCTCCATTAAGCTTAGCAATACCCCTCTGGACTTTCTCCTTTCACTAATGTATCTATAGAAAGTCTTGTCACCTTCTTTTACTGTTCGTGCTAGTGTTTCCTCAGTTTGGGACTTTGCCTGCCTTACTGCCTTACCTGCTTCCCTTAGGGCAGTTTGGTATGCCTCCCTATCTTCATCCTGTGTTCCCTTATATTTTCTGAAGGCCAGCCTTTTGGCTCTGACCTTTTCTGCTACTGTGTTGAGAACCAAAGTGGTTTCCTTCTTCTTTTGCACTTCCTTTTCTGTCTAACACAATGGGATGTTGCTTCAAGTATTGTATCCTTAATGCTTGCCCACTTTGCCTGTACCTCCTCACCTGTGTTTCTTTTTGCCAGGGCTAGCTTAACTCTGTTGGCCATCTTATCAAAGTCAGCTCCTCTGAAGTCCCATATTTTGCTTTGGAATGGGATGATTTAGATGTAGTAGCAAATTGAACCATACCATGTGATTGGTCACTGGCCCCAGGTGACCTTCTACCTGGAGATCTGTGATCCCTTCTTTGTAGTCAGTACTAGATCTAGGATAGCCCTGTCTCTTGTGGGTTGCTGTACCAGTTGTTTGAGGCCCTCCCCTGCAGGGAATCCACTATGAGTCTAGTTCTGGCAGATGTTCCTGCTGGTATTGACCAATCTGTATCTGGCATGTTGAAGTCTCCCATTATCAGAACCTCCCCTTTAGCTGTCATGTTTTGTATATCTTCTAACAGTAATGTGTCTATGTCCTCCTCTGGTCTGGGGCCTGTAGACAACCCCAGTTCTTATGGCTGTCCCATTTCCTGTTTCCAGGGTGACCTACAGTTCTTCTGGCTCCTTATGTGTATTCTGAATTTCTGTAGCTTTGATATTTTCTATTAACATACAGGCCACCCTCCCCCCTTGCACCTCGGTCTCTTCTGAACAATACATAGCCAGGTACTGAAGTCTCCCAAGTGTGGTTACTGGTAAACCACGTCTCCTAATTGCTACTATGTCCAGTTTAGCCTCTGACATTATTGCCTGCAGGTCTGGGATCTTATTTCCCAGGCTGTGAGCATTTGTACATGATTTTCCATTGGCCAGATTTTGGTGTGTTAGTTGTTGGGTGAAGTTTGGCATTACCCCTGTGCATCGTATGGGGAGACAAACCTTTTTTCTTACCTGGTGATGCAAATGAACGGCAAACACGCTGAATTCCTGTTTGACCACTAGCTGAGGGGGGAGGGGTGTTCTTCCCATTCGACGTATGGGGTGCTGCACCCCTCTCCCCATTTGCTAGTTTAAATATTCTGCAAAGACGTCAAACTTCTGCCCCAATGCACTGACTCCCTCTTTAGTCAGATGCAGTCCATCAAATTTAAAGAACTTTCGCTCCCAGAACTGTTGCCAGTTCCCTACAAATCTGTGTCCTTTTTCCTGGCACCAGTCCTTGAGCCACGTGTTTAGCTCCCCTATCTCCCCTTCTCTGACCTTCCGTCCATCTGCTCCCTTCTCCCAGACTGGCAGGATCTCAGAGAAGGAGATGCCGGACTGTTAAATAGATGATAGTTTGTCACCCAGCCTAGTCAGGTGTTCCTTGGTCTCCACAACTGACCGGCTGGCGAGATCATTAGTCCCTATGTGTACTAGGACATCAATGTTTTCTCCTGCTTTGTGAACACTTTATAATGCGGTCAGTGTCTCTCCATGCTGATGTACCTGGGAGACATCTGACCATCACCCCTGGCTGGAGATGGGTATCAACTCCCCGAATCATGGAGTCTCCTATGATCAGAAGTTTTTTGGATTTCCTTTGTGCTTGTTTAGTTTTGGTTCCTGATTTGGGTGAGTATTGTTGTGCTAGCTCCTGTGCCGCAGTGTCCTGCTCTGCAGTGTCTTCTGCCTCTTTATTTGATTTCAGAGATAGAGGCAGATACCTGTTTGTAGTGTTTATATGGTTTTTGGAGGTAATGTGTTGGAGAGCAGAGAGTGATGGGGCACCTGATTTGCTCCTCCTAACCACCTGCCAACCTCCTGGACCAACTACCCTCTGCGGTCGAGGTTTTTCTGTTGGATGCTGGGGAAATGGCGGGTGGTTCTTATAATGTATTTCCTCTTCAATATGAAATTTGAGGCGTGCAATCTCTGCCCATGCTGCCTGGAGCTGAGACCTAAGATCTCCAAAGGCCCAGCATGTAGGCATATGGGCATTTGTTCCAATTAACAGGGGAAGCCCATCATACAGTCTGGTGGGGGGACATTCTAGGGCCAGTGTCTCTACTTACATCTCTATGTCAGTGACAGTTGCAGGAGAAGACAACCACAGGCGGGCATATCCTAGATATGGATAAGACTCGTTGCTCAGCCCCCACACATGTAGGCCTCCCAGGGACTGTAAGGGCATATCAGATAAGTGTTTGTCATACCAGTCCTGAAACACAATGGTCACTTGCGACCCACTGTCAAGCACAGTCCGAGTAGGAATACCATTCACAGCCACATTAGTTTCCATTGAAGGGCACACTAGCTTGGACCATCTGGAGGGACAACAGCAGGGGCCTGGACAGACTATGTAGCCACAGAAGGGTTTGAATTAGGATGGCCGAAGCTTTTACTGCAGTCTTCTGTGCACCTCTTGACCACTGACTCGTTTTCCAAAGCTGTCCTTGAAGCTGGTTCACCACTTTCTCTAAGTCCTTCTGAGACTGGCATTCTCTCTTCATATGGCCATCCTTGCCACAATTGTGAGAAATGACACTCTCTCGGGGCATCCTTGGGGAAAACATAGCAGGGGATGCTGGAGCATCGACAGGAGATTGTGATCAGACTTCTGCGGGTAGTGTACCATGTCTCAAAAGTTCCTTTAGGGTGGCAGTCAATTCCTTGAGCTCAGCTGAGAAGCCACCCCCAGTAGAGATGTCTGAGGGTGCACCCCAACCCCCATAACAGTCACATTCCGACAGGGACCAGGGTCTCTGTCAGCAGGGGATACCTCAGCGAATGCACCCGGTTGTGCTTTTCTAAACTTCCTTCAGCAACTCCTTCCCCCAATGTTTAGCCCACGGCGGGACACTCTTAGTGGTCTCCATTTTGGAAGGGCCTTCTGGTGCCATGATCACTTGGGCTGCACTCACCCCATAATTACAATCTCCCTCTTCACCTTCTACCTTCCTGAGTTCTTTTATCAAGTCACAGTAGTCACGTGGGTTACCTCTCCTATTCTGGAGCCTTAAATGGATGATCTGCAGTTTAGAATGCTTGGCATGTTGCAGTATGTGCCCCAATCTCACACGGTTCAAATCACTAGCAGCTACCCCACCTTTCCGGTAAGCCTTCTGCAGAGCTCTTTCTAGGCGAGTAACATACGCAGATGAACTTTCCCCCTTCCATTGCTTGGTACCTTGGAATTTCCACATCGAAGTCTCCCAACCTAATGCTCCCAAAATTGTCTTCAAGTACAGATAGGTACTTCTGAGCAGATGCATCAGGGTTCATGGACCTCAAAAATTTAATGGCTTCAAGGGCAGGGCCCCTCAAACTTTCTATGATTCTTTTCTGCTTCTCAGCCTCTGCACACTGCCACTCGTGTACTAAGGGGCAACATAGTCGATCCAGGTCTCCCAGTCATCTTTCCCTTGGGGGGTGGGGAGGTGCCCGAGAAGATTCTCAGCCTTCGATAGGAGTTGTGACTAATGGCAGGTACAGATATAGGGGCCAGCACTGGCACAGGCACAGAAGGTGGGGCAGTAACAGGTGCTGGTGTGGGAGGGGGTGTTGGGTAAGGAACACCCCAGGTGGCAGGAATAGTTTCTTAAAGTCCTCTACGGTTTTCCCTTCCTCCAGCAACAACTTAGCAAATTTCTCCTCAAAAGTCTCAGATAATGGTTGGAACTCATCCTCCCCAGGGTCTTTACTGTCTTTTGTTATCACTCTCCAGGCAGCTGGAACCCCTTCTGGGGCAACAGTCTGTGGCACTTTAGAGCTGTCCACAAGGTCACTACACTCTACTAAGGCTATGAAAGTTTGGGCGATCAAATCAGCCTGTCGATCCACCACTACAGGGTTTTTTAAACATTCAACTTTGGAGAGAACTCCCTCTAAATGTCCTTACTGCTACCCAGGGGAATATCCAGTATAAGCAGAGCATTTTGGGGTTCGATCTCCTGCCCAGTACACCACCCCACAAACTGGTGTACAGCCATTTCTACAGGGGTAACCATTAATCTTTAACAATAATTTATAATTTTTGGCTACTAGAAGGCACAAAATCCCAGCATTGAGCCTCCAAGATGTAACCCCTAGGTGGCGCTATCCCAAGGGCTACTACCCCTGCCTGCTTGGCTAGTAGCAGGTTAAGGGGCCTGATTTTTGAAATGGGTGCCTCCACCCGGAGGTTAGGGTTGGTAGTGGTCAAGCTAACCTGGGCACAGGCCTCTGGGACACTGTAACCCCCCTCTTTCCTTACTAGTGGCCTGAATCTTACACAATAATCACTTTCACAATACCCTTGATACACCACACAAGTACCCACACTGTTTGCACTTACCACCAGGGCTTTCCTCTGGCTCGGCTCTGGGGACCCCCTGTAAAACAAGGTTAAACACAGCAAATAACAGCCGTACAGTACTCTTGCACAAACTGGAACCACAGTCAGGGTAAATGCAAAAAAGAGTTAGATCTGATTTATTTAAGGAACTTGAACAAGGGAGGGGTGTAATCAGGTTAATTTGCTTAAAAACTCTATTATTCAAACAGTTATGCATATACTTCAGGATCTATAAACAGTCACACACTCTGGGTAACCAGATGGAGAAAGGTGGGCTAGCCAGGAACGCTGCAGCTGGTTGGGGCCCTGTGATGGAAGAAAACAACATGCACCACACACACTAATTGTAATCCGGAGCCAGAGGGCTCAGTTCGTGAAAAGAAAACAACAAGACAATCAGATGGCACACTTTTAGATTAGGCTGTTGTTGCAGGGAGCTACCCTGATTACTCACGATACCCAAGACTGGACGAAAATTGAGACTGCAGGTGGTTGATCTGGAGTGCCAGGAGAAGCAGGACCCACATGATTCGCCGAGGTGGCATTCCTGTTCAAGCACAGAGCAGGGGGGTGATCCCCAGGCAGGTCTCTCGTTGATGGCTTTCTCTGTGTAGTCTCGTTGGGCCAGTGTGGCAAGGCCCTGGCCAAATGGAGACAGATTCGGATACAGTCTGTTTTGGGCTAGATACAGCTTCCAGCAAGCAACACACAGTTCACACAGTGGGGAACCAAATCATGACCCACTAACAACTCACAGCACATTTACATGTAAGGAAATTCTACTGTACCAGGCAAACCGCTCTCCGGTCACGATCGCAGAGTCTCTGCACAACCCGGGGATTCAAAAGCAGCTGGAAATCCTGACAGGCCGACTGCATTCAGCAAAATCTTCGGTCTTCTTCAGGTGTGAGCCTGGTAAAAAAAATAATCAGTGGCTTACTTCGTTCTCACAAACTTGGATTTAGTCTGAAATAAATCTCTTCTCTCCCTCTCAGGGGCAGCAGGCAGACATGCAGGCCACAACTCAGGCCTTTCCACAGTTCTCCCATGCAAAACTACTCAGACAGCTGCTTGACTGTCTCAAGCTGTGTGCTTCTTCAGCTCCCAACTTAGATCTGCCTTAAACAGCAGGCAGCTTGGGAATTTCCCTCAGATCCAAAAGGTTCGGTTGGTGATTCGGCTGTCAGTCAAAGCAAGAGCTCCCCCTTCAGTTGCAAAAAGGCACCAAAAGCCCAAAACTACAATTCCTACAGATTTTGACTCCAGACAGCTCCTGTAGTCTGGCTCCATTTTAGGTCCCACCAGAACCAATTGGTCCAGTTCGTAGTCCCAGGCCAAATGGTGGGGATAAACAAGAGAGTCCTTGCTGCAAAGAAGGCAGATTAGACAAACTACATTATCATTATCACTCTAAATGATTTTCAGCAAATAGTTACATCTTTCAACAGAGCTCCCTCTCAGATTACTTATGACTGCAATCCAGGCAGCTCTTAAAGAGACAGTACACAGAGGCTATACAGGCACTCTCTGGCAATCACATTTAAACTGCTAAAACGCAGGACAGCAGCCTGGCAGTGAGAATTTAGGCAAGGTCTTCTCCTTCTTCTTCTTTGGGTTTATTGGCGGGTCGCAAACCAACTTAAAGGTGCATACCGCCACCTACTGTGCTGGAGTGTGGATCAAGGAAATAAACAGCAAGCCTCAAATTTTATACCCCAGACCAGTAACAGAAAGAAAATTTCAGAACTCATTTAAAAACACCTTGATAACCCTGATCAAAAGACAAAAGCCCTTGTAACGAGAACTCAAGCCTCCCAGTAATCTCACTTGACTCAGTCTTCACGCTCCACTGAATACGCAGCACAGGACAACAACACATGCTCCACTGTTTCAGGGACCTGACAGAGATCACACAACCCTGTTGGATGTCTACCCACCTGATACAGCGTAGAATTCAACCCAGCATGCCCTATCCTTAACCGGTTCATCAAGATCTCAGCCTTCCTTCCTTTCCCCGTTACCCCCAAAGACAGCACAGATTTCTGAACCCCATACAGATGCCTACCCTTTAATTCCGATTCCCACAGGTCCTGCCAGGCTGACACTACTGCTCCCCAATGATGGCCTTAGCCTCTGATCTCCCAATCGGGACAGGAACATCCACAGCCTCCCTCTGCAGAGCCCTTTTAGTCAATAGATCTACTATTTCATTGCCAGTTACCCCCACATGTGCAGGAACCCAAAGGAAACGCACATTAATTCCCAAAAGATCAAGGCAGTATAAAGATAAAAATACCTCCAATAAAAGATCCATACGGCAAGAAGAAGATGACGCTAAACTTGCCAGTGCCACCGCAGAGTCCGAGCAGACCACCACCTGATCAGGACATGCTTCCTCAACCCATTGCAGTGCCAAAATTACAGCCAATAGTTCAGCGGACTACACCGACATCCCATCAGTCAGTCTCCTAAACATCCTAACATCAAAAATCGACACATACACAGCCGAACCAGTGTGACCTGACACAGGATCCTTGGACCCATCCGTAAACACAGGTAAGAAGGAATACAATTCTTGAGCCACATAACTTCTCACCCAAACCCCTTAATTATCACCTTCCCCCCATCCTTCAAACGTTCTAACAGGCCCAAATCAACAGATGGTATGTGAAAAAACCATGGCGGCACTGGCGACAGAGCAACAGTCGGACTATACCTCCTCCTCACCAACCCCAAATCAGCCGCCCTGGAAGGAGCCTGCCACTCAAACCCCGAACATGACCCCACATTATATTCCCAGCAATCAATAAGCACAGACCTAGTGGGATGACTGACTAAATGTCCAAGTAGGGAAACCCAGTAAGCCATGGCCAGCTTCTTCCTCGTCAATTGTAGTGGCAGGTCACCCAGCTCCACTTGCAAAGCACAAACAGGAGATGTTCAAAAAGCACCCCCACGCATTCTCAAAGCCCTAGCTTGTATGACATCCAAGTTCATCAATACGGTATACGCCACTGATCCATAAACCATATACCCATAATCAAAAACTGACCTAATTATAGAGTAGTGTATGTTCAAGAGAGTGAGTGCCTACTAGCCCCCCCAATCATACCCCAAGACACATCTCATCAAATTCAACACCTGCTTGCACTTCGTCTCAACTTTTGCAATATGCACACCCCAAGTAAGCTTGGAATCGAACCACAAACCCAAATATTTAAACACAGAAACTCTGTCCAATGGACAACCATGCAAGTACAGTTTAACATTCGCAGGTACTTTCTTGCGGGGAAAAAAAAATGGCAACATGTCTTAGCAACCGAAAACTTAAAACCCCACTCAAGGGACCATCTCTGCAGCTCCAGCATCTAGGCAAGCTCAAGGAAGACTTTTCGGGAACCCCCATTTGTCGGGGACATTAGTCAAACTACTGCAGCCCCTTCCCCACGTCCCCTATATTTACTGCACCTGCTGACCACTGGTGAATACATTGGATATAAAGCATGTTATTTTGAGATAAATGCGTATGCTCGATTAGAACATGTTAATACGAATATTTCATTTTCACTTAGAATCTAGAAAAAGAACACCGAGAACACTATGTTTTACATGATGTACATTCCACGTCTCCCCCTACAATAAGTATTGATGGTTTAGTCCGCAACCCGGTAGTAGTTGGTCCTGAAGGGTTAGCTTTCTTTTTCCGGTGGCAGCCAGCGGTGACAATGGTGAGTGTTGTAGTTTGACTTATTATAGTATTGTAATCTGCTTCAATCCTCATTCGTAATAGTATGTATCGCTTAGATTTGTTCGTTAATGCAGAGGTTAGCGTGTCGACTGATGATTAGGGACAGTATTGCATGGATTCGTATGGAAATAGCGAAAGAATCTGACTGTAGTTCGCGACTGAATGGGGAGGTTTGGTTATGGCGGCCAAAGTTGACACTTCGCTGCTTACAGTCTGATTAGAAGTTTACGAATTGTAGTCTTTGCGGAATGCAGTCTCGCCTGGTTTGAAGAGGTGTGCGGGCAACGTGTGCAGTCCATCATGTAAGAAACTTTCTGTTCACTCGTCCAACATGGATGCTCGTTTGTGCTACGGTAACAATAAGTAAGGCTCGTCTTAAAGAGGCTATATTTTAGGCGTGTTTAAGGGACGTTAGTTCCCTCAGAATGTTTTGCTTTGGGGGGTTGGTGGCAAACGGAGGCCAGTTCTAATGGGGCTTAGGTTTAAGTATTAAGCAGGTGTGGAGGGGTGCGCGGCCTGTTCATTGCAGAGATCAGTACCTATCCGTTCCAGCCACTCGGGAGTGAATGATCACTGAATCTATTTGCCATGTGCAACAGGTAAACGTGGTCGACATTAGTTTTGCAGTCACTAGCCAAAAGAGTTGCTATCTTACGAAAAACGTAGTGTCCCCAAAGACGTCCCACTCGCCCCCATTGAAAGGTTACCTATAGAGTTTACTGGCCCGATCCCGAGTCTGCTATTACTTGGGCTAGTGCCGATTTCAAACCTTGACTGTGTAATTAATGATTCACATTTCAATTATATGTGAGTTTGGGGGGGTCTGCTCGAATTGTAGAAGGCAAAATACCCTGAAATTGTTCTTAAGTAAAGGGCACATACAGTGCATTAATATTTGGTTCACTCTTCTTAAAGGGGGCACTGCACAAAGGGCCCACACTCAAGTGTGGGACAGATCCTAATGGGCACTTTGTATGCAAAAACGTTTTGGTTTACTTTTAAAAGAGTGTATCACACTGATTTTGCTTTCTTCTAGGCTGTCATTTCCAGTAAGTACAAATCCCAGAAACCCATGCAGCCAACAGCAGAGCAGTACTGCAGCAGTGTGGGATTTGATACCTGCAGTGTATATTTAAGCAATAATGCATAACAGGGTATGTATTGTGCTGTGATGACATCATGTCTTGGGTGGTTGAAGTAGGATGCTGTAGACCGAGTGCATTCAGCACCCAAGAAGTGACATTACCCTACACGACACACATCCGACACACATCTTGGAGTGCATTATTGCTATTATACAATAGCTCGTTTAGATGCAGAATAAAACAAAAACTGAATAATTTTGACTTTTTTTACTGTGGAAATTCATTCTGTTACAAAAGAGTTGCTTATTGTTTGTCCGCTAGATGGAATTGTTCTCACCCAGTTCTGTGCTGCAGTGATCCTCGAGTAGCTGTCTCTTGCTCCCCCACCCTCCCTCATTTCTGAGGTGGGCTTGGCAGTTAGTCCACCCACCCGTCACATATTTATGTGTGTGTGTGTGTGTGTGTGTGTATATGTATATGTGTGTATATATACACACACACACAATAGGGGTACGTGGTAAATGAGTGAGATAAAACAGTGTATCATCCACTGCAGTGTGATATTTTTACCCTCTGCTCTACTGTGATGATATGAGACATTTACACACACAGGTCACTGATATCATCACCCTAGGCAGCTTTATTTATTTGTGAGAATCAGTTTACAACCTTTGAGCCAGCGGCTCATTTCCAAAGGTACCTCGTCACATTGAGACATATATAGCATATAGGTTACATAGTACAGGTTTTCTTCAAGTAGGCGTTTGTTAGAGGCGCCACGTCACACTGGGCAGGCAACATAAATCTGAGTTACATGGTACATGTAATAGAGGTAGGTCTGACACAATTGGTTTCACTAGCTGCACAATCAACTCTCGTTTGACAGCAGGCTCTGGCCACGTTCTACTTAGGAATGGTGAGCTGGGTAGGGGATGGGGTGGGCTAGGTGTGGAGCTGCCCGGTGGGCATTGTCACGAGTGGAGAGGTCAAGGTGGGCCCTCAGTCATAGACAGGAACAGCTACGAGTGTTGAGGAGTTGGCTGCGAAGGGTGGTTTTGAATTTGGAGATTGTGGCGGCATTGAAGATGGTGGCCGGGAGATAGTTAAACCAGAGTGGGGCTCTGTACCGGAAGGACCTCTGACCATGAGTGGTTCTTGATCTGGGGACCAGTAGAGCAGTCTTAGGAGGACTGCAGAAACAGTGAGCTGGAAGTTGGGGGATAGGGTGTTTGTAATGCTCACTGAGTTAGCTGTAGGCAGCAGTGAAACCTCTAGGTAGTTCTGCATTTGTGTCATGGTAACAGCACAGGTGTTTCTTTCATGCTGAGGGGAAAGCTGCCTAGGGTGGTGATATCAGTGACCTGTGTGTGTAAATGTCTCATATCATCACAGTAGAGCAGAGGGTTAAAATATCACACTGCAGTGGATGATATGCTGTTTTATCTCACTCATTTACCACTCACCCCTATTGTGTGTGTGTGTGTGTGTGTGTGTATGTAATAAATATAAATATATAATTGTGTGTGTTTCTCCTGGTACAGTAGGCAGAAGAATAAGTTGTACCAGCAGAAATGTGTATTTAGCAGACGGTAGCCGAGGTTTAAAGCTGCGGTTTCAGTAATTGGTAGCTGAGCTCAAGATTGCAAGGGATTATGGGATGCCCACGATTGCAGGATCTGTTTCGTTGGAAGAGTTGTTTTCGTTATTGTTTCTTATAGAAAAGGAGGTTTATGTTTACATTTAAAATTCGCTGCTCATCTGTTGTGAGGTACAGGGCAACCAGAGGATAAGCTTGAGTTAAGCAGACAGTCAGGGAAATGGACACCTGCACACTGTAATTTTCATGAAATGTCCACTGTCTCATTTCCCTTTTTTTTTTTTTCAATTATTCAAGGGAAACAAACAAAAAAACTGCCAAGAAACCTGTGTGTGTGTTAGTACTGCAGTATATGAGTGTGTGTGTGTGTGTGTGTGTGTGTGTGTGTACTGATTCCTTTTCCAGGGATTTACTTAACTCTAAAAGTTGATTAGCGTTTTGCTCATAAAAGTGCTAAATCTTTGTGAAAATGCATAGCTCTTGCCTCACTGTGTTTAACACAGCACTTCCAGAAAATCTATATAAATACTTTCAGTACAGTTAGTATAGTACCAAGAAAAAAACTGCTAATCAATTATTTAAAACCTTGTTTTCATATCTGTCTTGTGAGCAGGTCACGTGACTACTGGTCCTTGATACACTGATTTGCTGGGATAACATCTACATCACTAACATACATAACAAATCTGATTGTCTTCTTTGACTGTGTCACTAAGACAGTAGCCAAGTGGTAGACATCCTCTATCTTGATTTCAGCAAGGCCTTTGACTCCATGCCTCTCAAAAGGTTGATCAGAAAGATGGTCAGATGGGTGGAAAACTGGCTGAGGGACAGAACAGAGTGTGGTTGTTGGGGGCGGGGAATCCGATACCAGAGCGGTAACCAGTGGGATCCCATAGGTCTGTGCTGGGGCCAGTGTTCAGTGTCTTCATCAGTGACACTGGGGATGGTATTAAGGGCAAAATGTACCTATTCATGGATGACACCAAGCTCTGCGGGAGAAGGGACACAAGATGTAAAGGAAGATCTGGAAATGCTGGGGAGGTGTTCCAGGATCTGGCAGCTTGTCTTCAATGCCAAGAAATGCAAAGTTATGTACATTGGAGCCAAGAATCCCAGAACAGAGTACTACCTGGGTGGAGTCCAGGTATCTGCATTGGAGGAGAAGGAGGACCTGGGAGTGATGATCACTGTTGATCTGAAGCACTCCACGTAGTTCAAGAAAGCAGCAGTAAGGCAAACAAGATGCTGGTATGCATAGCTAGTGGGATCAGTAGTAGGAGAGAGGAGGTATACTACCCTTGTACAGGTCACTGGTGAGACCACATCTAGAGTATAAAGTTCAGTACTGCTGCCCACGCCTCAAAAAGGACGTTAACCTGCTGGAGAAGGTCCAGAGGATGACTGCAAAGATTTATAGTGGGTCAGCAGGGTAAGGCATACAAGGAGAGGTTGAGGGCACTGAACATGTACTTCCTGGGAGAGAGGGAGGACTTATGAACTTATTTGAGATCTTGGATTAATACCTTTGAGGACAAGCTCATTAGATTCCACGTCCGTGCAAACAAGAATAAGAACATTAAACAAACAAGCAGTTATCAACACAATAGTACAGGAAATAGTAATAAGTAGTAAAGTCACAGTCTTAGTACAGGGACGTAGGCTATGTACAAATAGCCAGAGTCGGTTACAGTAACTTAGACAATTACGCAAAGGCTATGTTGTATAGTTGGAGTCTGGTACGATAACTTGGGTGGTGTTTTCAAAGGAAATAGGAAGAAGGGGAGACAGAGACAATTTGCGGGGGAGGGCAGAGTACAGGTTACAGGGCCTGCTGGAAGGAGGGGGCGGATGAACAGAGGAGACGGCATCAGGGGGGTAGAGTAGACATAGGTTTATAAAAAGGGACCGCTCTCGAGGCAACAAAAACATGCACGAGCATGGTTATCGAGAGAAACAAGTATAAGAGATCGGTTTGATTCTCTGAAAGAGTTAGTAGGGCAGCAAGAGCTAATAAGATGGCATTTATAAGGTGCAAAGAAAAGCAGCATGATGAAGAATGGGGCAAGTGCCAGGAGAAAACTAGAGGCCAAGAGGACAATCAGATCGCAAAGGCAGACAGAGCTTTGTATTGCAGAGAGGGACAAAGGAGGGGGGAAACAGTTCTGTGTGTGTGTGTGTGTGTGTGTGTGTGTGTGTGTGTGTGTGTATATATGTGTGTGTGTGTATATATATATATATATATATATATATATATCTATGTGTGTGTGTGTTATATGTATGTATGTGAAAAAGAAAGGGGGGAATTGCCAGGCTGATGGAGGGGACTGGGTAGTAGAGGCGGGTGGGCAGAAAGCATCTCTGCAGAATGATTACTTCTTCTCAGTATTCACTAGGGAGAATAGTGGGCCCTTGCCGAAGAGCAGCACAAAGGCAGCTGTTGGATGGATCCTGAAAATAAAACTGCAGAAATTTGCTGTTGCGAGTCGAAAAGGGGCTAGCAGCCCTAAAGCTAAACAAGGCCCTGGGGTGGGATGGAATGCCTCAAGCCAGTGATTTATTTATTTATTTCCATTTTAAAAAAATGTCTGATTCTGTTTAGCAAAATATGAGCATCTCCCACCCCCCCTTTCTAAAATAGACACATCAGGATGTTTGTACAAATATTGGGCTCAAAATGGAGGGGTTTGTCCAAAAAGCTGGTGCTAAGTGGAGTTTCTCATGAAAAAGTGACTTGGTGCTGGTTTAAAACAAGCATTTGTCAATGTCGAATGTTTGCTTGCAGGTATTAGCATTGGAGGTGCAGGAGTAAGATGCAGAATAGGAATGGCAGTGAAGCATTGAACTTCACCTCAACCCCACCTCCATCCTGTAGAGACGGACAGGCATTGGGGTAAGTGTTTGTTTGGGTTGTCGCCCATGACTGTCATGCCATGTTACCTCACCCTATTCTGCAGACACAGACACGTGTTGAGGTGTGTCTTGGGGTGTTTGGCTTTATAGTCACCCCATTCCATAAAGACATATGCTGAAATGGGTGCAGCGTAGGACAATGGAGTGAAGTGTGCGGCCGAAGAGTCCAAGGTACACCTCGATGCCTGTCGGGGGTGGGATGACATGAGCAGTACAGTCGGCAGTGCAAAGGCACACCTCGATGCCTGTCAGTCTGTATAGGGTGGGACATTATGGTTAGAAACCCTAGTGCCCCGGGCGTTTGTTGGTATTTGCACTACAAATTTTCAGCATGGCCTTTTTGTGACCCCATCTCATGAAAGCATTTGGGACCCCTTCTCATGAAGAGTGGCAGTGTGATTTTTGTCAGTGTCCAGAACTTTGAGTTCCAACAGCGACCGTGCCATTCTGTGCCACATGTACGAAAACACAGATTGGCAGGATGTGAAGAATGACAGCTGTACCCTCCATAGGGAGGTGTGAAGAGCGCAACACATGTGCGTCACAGTCATTTTATGGACTTTCTTCACCAAATTTTCAACATAGGCATTTTAGGACCTCTGCTAATGAACAGTGTCACTGTAATTTTCTTAATGTGTCCCGAACACTGATTTCCCACAGCGTCTGCTCTATTCTGCGTCGGAAGTGCGAAACCACATTATGGCCAGGATGTGAAAAATGACAGCTGTATCAGTTCATAAGTGAGGCAGAAAATGGCACTGTTGAAAATCTGAATGAAAATACGGTACTGAATAAATTACGAAAGGCAGCGTAGTAACCGCGCAACGCATGCTCGTGAAACGGTAATTTCTTGGATTTTTTTTTCCACCAAATTTGCAACATAGACTTTTTGAGAGGCCACCTCATGAACACTGATTGGTCCAGAAAGGCGAGTCCGCACAGTGAATGCGAAATCACCTTCCGGAACCGAATAATGCCATGACAGTGGCTGAATTCATGAGGAGGCGGGTCCCAGTAACCCTATGTTGAAAATTTGATGCCAGAATTCCCCAAAATGCCTAGCTTACCGGCATTTCTTCAGTTCGCAGTCTGCTTTGAAGAGTGCAGAGGTGTTCCCGGTCCACCGAAGATTTTCACGCTGGGCTCTGGAGCGAAGTATGGGGTGAAGGAGGTGTGGGGAGTGTGCGCAGTAGATAGGCACTGGTGGGGGGGCGGGGCCACTGGACTCAACAAGGGACCCGCTTGATTTACTGGGGAAATAAACGCTATGGACTTTTTTTTCTTCACATGGACATTTGGCATGTTGGGGTGCGCCCAGTGTGCCACGTAGAGTGTGTTTTTTTTTTTTTTGTGGGGGTTGTAGCTGACGGGATTGGGCACCCCCATCTGCACATACAGGGATGGGCAAGAGCTGGGGGATTGGGCACCTCCTCAGCACAAAACCAACATTATTTTTGGGGGGATTATGCCGACAGGGAGTGGCTCTCCATCAGCAAATTACACTGGGGTGTGGAAGGAAGCCACGGGATTGAGCTCCTGTCGCAAAACAAACTGATTTTGAGGCGGCACATGATGCTGAGGGGGGATTGGGCGCCCGCACTAGCATTTATATTGTTTGTGAACATGGCGGCAGCTTGCCGCTTATTCACAAACAATATTATACTAGGTAATGTTCCGCCCAGCAATGATGGGTCGCTTCCTCATTGCAGTGGAATGACTGACATTGCAATGACGAGGCGGCCCTTGATTGCTGCAGTTAAAACGTTACAACTTGGTGGCACTTTTGGAAGCCAGTGTCATCAGCACACTGTGCCTCCATTGGTCCACCAGTCAAGCCCCCAAATGCAGTGCTCCATTGGCTGCTACAATGTCAAGGCCCACAACCCATTTCTCCTGTTGCCATTACATACGTTTCTGCGCATGCGCGCAAGCAAACATAAAATCCCAGATCTGCATTTTTGCACGGAAAACCATTGGCCTTGGATGTATCTGGGGGTTATAAGGGAACTGGCATCGGTGTTAACTGGGAGGGGGGTTGCTATTCAGTAGCTCTTTGCAGGGAAGGGGTGTTTACCATAGACCGGAGGATGGCAGATGTGGTTCTGCTGCACAAGGGTTGGGACAAATGAGCAACTAGGGAACTGATGGAGACACTAGTCAATGAAAATATAGCGAAATGGCTGGAGAAAAATGGACTACAGTGTAGTAAGCAGCACAGGTTTGTAACTGAAAAGTCTTGTCAGACCAACCTGGTAGTAATCTTTGACTATGTAACCAAGGTAGTTAAGGATCATGCTGTAGATTTTACTCTGTCAGTTTCAGCAAGGCACTCGACTCTGGCACAGCAAAGATTGCTGAAGAAGTTGGGGGATCTGGGAACAGCTAAGGAAATAGTAAGTGGGTAGGGAGCTGATTGAAGGGGAGGCAGCAGAGTTGTGTTTTGAATGGGGTCCGATCAGAGGGGAGAGAGAGAGATCACTAGTGGAGTACCACGTGGATCTACTCCTGGCCCAGTCCTCATCAGTATGTGCATTAGTGACGTGGGAGAGGAGATGTAGGGTAGGCTGTGTCTAGTTGTAGATGACACTAAACTCCATGGTAGGGTTAACGTGGAGGGGATAAGGGAGTTGCAGAGAGACCAACAAAGGCTGGAAAAATGGTTTCTAAGTCTGGCAGTGAAAATTCAATGCCAAAAAGTGCAAAGTTGTACACTTAAAGGACAAAAGCCTAAGAACCTAATACTGGGTGGGGTAAGCTGGACATAGTCGTAGAGTTTTATGATTGGGTGACGGAGGCCCTGGATAGACACAGGCAGGTGGATGTCCTATACCTAGATTTCAGCAAAGCATTTGATTCAGTACCTCATAGTGGCCTGATAGCAAAAATGGGGGTCAGAGGACAGGAACTAAATTGGGTTGAAAATTGGCTTTCGGGGCATTTACAGAGGGTAATGGTGGGTGGGATATTATCTTCCCCTAGGAAGGTAATCAGTGGAGTCCCTCAAGGTTCAGTATTGGGGCCACTCTTGTTTAGTGTCTATGTCTCGGATATAGGGAGAGGGGTTAGAAATAGGTTGTCTTTTTGCTGATGATTCAAAATTGGGAGCACTGGTGGATAGTGAGGAAGCACAGGAGATGGTTCAGGGAGATCTGGATACCCTGGAGGGGTGGTCAGGGAGGTGGCGACTGAAATTTAATGCTGGGAAATGTAAGGTTCTTCATTTGGGGGTCAAAAACCCGGGCCATGTATATACCCTGGAAGGGGTCACACTGCATACCACATTGGGAGAAAGGGATTTAGGGGTGGCGGTAGATGTTAAAGTGAATAACTCTGAAAATTGTAGAAGAATTACAGCCAAGGCAAACAGGATATTGGGTTGCATAGCCTGGGAAATTACATCCAGAAGCAGAGAGGTGATTCTCCCTCTATATAATGCCTTGGTCAGGCCGCAGCTGGAGTACTGTGTGCAGTTCTGGAGACCTAATCTGAAGAAGGACATAGCGCTGCCGGAAAGGGTCCAGAGGAGAGCGACCAGGATGATTCAGGGTATGGAGTGGAGCTCTTATGAGGAGAGACTGGAAGAGCTTGGCTTTGCTCACTGGAGGAGAGGAGGGATAGGGGAGACATGATAGAGGTTTACAAGTCCGTAAAGGGAATAATTTGGAGTGGAACCAGGGGTAGTTTTAGGCTGAAGAAGAGGAAGTGACCAGGGGGCATAGGTGGAAGTTGGAGGAAATTCAGGGGGAGCGTAGGAAGCATTTTTTCACTGAGAGGGTGGTAGAGCCGTGGAATGCGCTTCCAGGGAGGCTGGTTGAGGAGGGCACAGTGGAGGGCTTCAGGAAGGAGTGCGACAGGTACAAGGGGCTGGGGGGTGGTGAGGCGGGCAGCCATTAGGTTGCTGGCTTTCGAGCAGACGACAGACCATTTGGCCTATTCTGCTGGCTTTTTAGTATGTTAGTATGGGAGTCATTATTACCGACTCCCTTAAACAAACCAGCCAATGTTAAAAGGCATAACAGGATACTGGGGTGCATCGGGAGAGGGTTCAACAGTAGAAGGCAAAAGGTATTGTTACTACTGTAATAGGTCGCTAATGAGGCCACACCTGGAGTACTGTGCCCAGTTCTGGAGTCACCACCTAAAAAAGGATGGGCAGATTAGAGAAGGTACAACGCAGGTTGACCAAGATGATTCAGGGCCAGGAAGGTGGATCCTGTGGGGGTCAGCTAAAGACACTGAACCTGTATTCACTCAAAACCAGAAGAGAAGGGGGATATGATAGAGACTGATTTTAGTAAAATCTTTCGGCCTTGCAAACCAACAGTTGACTGGTTTTGTTCATACCCTCAAAATCGACAACAATCAGTCCAAGTAGGTGACGCCCTCTCTACTCCTCTCCCTATTCTCTCTGGGGTCCCTCAAGGCTCTAGCCTTTACCCCATTTATTTTTAATTCTTTTGGTAACCAGGTAAGGCCCACTAGGCACAAGTGCCTGTTTTTCAGGGGTGACCTGGGTGCACTGTGGTGGTTAAGTGACTTGCTCAGAGTCGCACAGTATGCAAATGGAGGTTGTGGAAATCAAACCCAGGTCTGCCAGCTGTGTACCAAGCTCATTCACAGCTCATTACTCTCAACCTGTAGGCTATACTGCCAGCCTCCCGTCCTCTTCTGTCTTTTCATAAACAACCTTCCCTCTGTCAGTCACTCATCTAACATGCACATGTATGCAGATGATGCGGTCATCTGTGCCTCCAGCCCATCCCATGACCGTGTTCTCCCAAACCTCCAAAATAAGACAGTTGCCATGATTTTTGGTTCTAGACAGAAGCTGTCGTCATCTTCCCCCCCCCAAATCATCACCCTTGATGGCTCACCCCTATAGTTGGTCCCTATCTTCAAGTACCTAGGTGTCTGGCTGAATAGTCACCTTGACTTCACTACTTACATTCACGCTATCTGCAGCAACCTCTGGCCCAAACTCGCAGTCCTCTACCGCCACAAAGCCAACCCCCCCCTCCAAACACGTTGCAAACTAGTATTCAAAACCATTCTGCCCGTACTGGATTATGCTGATGTAGTTTATGGCACTGCCCCAGCTTCTTCCCTCTCCAAACTGGACACCCTACTCCAGTTCCTTCTGCCGCTCGCTATTGCCTCTCCCGTCCCACAGGAGAAAAATTCACTGTGCCTCTCATTGCTAAATATTGACTAGGTTCCTTCCTCCTACCTCCCATCCCGCCTCACACCAGCCAAGTCCACAACGTATCTCTTCGCAACAGGGACTCACGCTTCTCTATCCTCGTCCTCACTCTACCTCCGGCCAGTCATCCTTCTCATATCACCCCCCTTTACTTTGGAACAGCCTAGCTCCCCACCCCCATCCATCAAAAGACTCCTCCGGCCCCTCTCCTCAGTGCCCCTAGTTTTCCTAACACCTCCCTCCACCCTCCTCTTTTTCCTCAACTCCTCTACCCCTCATGTCTCCTGCACTCTTTCCTTGGGTCTGAGGACCAGTGTTGGTATGCCTCCCTGATCTCAATCCCCTACCTGCCCCAGATCCTCTTACTTAAGACCAGTTTTATATTCTAGTATTTGACCACTGCTATACCTGTGGAGTTTCTTAGCCTTATATATTTTTGTCTTACCTTGTTAATATTTGTGTCTCAACCAATATTTTAATCTATTGGACATGGCCTATCCGGACTTCAGCAAGGCCTTTGACACTGTGCCACGTAGAAGACTATTACACAAACTGGGGAATATGGGTGTGGGCAGGACAGTAGTGTGGTGGGTAGGTAACTGGCTGGGTGGCAGGACACAGAGGGTGGTGGTAAATGGCTGTCACTCCACAGAGGGAAGAGTGACCAGTGGGGTACCACAGGGATCAGTGCTGGGACCGGTCCTATTCAACATCTTCATCAGTGACATTGCACAGGATCTAGAAGGCAGAATTTCACTGTTCGCTGATGACACAAAGCTCTGTAACAGAGTAGACACACCAGAGGTGTAGACAGAATGAGAAGGGACCTGCAGAAACTTGAAGAATGGTCAAGGGTTTGGCAGTTGAAATTCAATGCAAAGAAGTGCAAGATAATGCATATGGGGCACAAAAACCCTGGCACAATATATCAGTTGGAGGGTGAGGATATAGCATGCACCAAGCAGGAAAGGGATCTTGGGGTTGTCATCTCTGATGACCTCAGGGTAGGGAAACAGTGTGACAAGGCATCAGGTAAAGCAAATAGGATGCTGGGATGTATAGGCAGGGCATCACCAGAGGAAAGGGAGGTCATAATTCCGCTATACAAGACACTAGTGAGGCCCCACCTGGAGTACAGTGTACAGTTCTGAGACCATACCTACGTAAGGACATAGTCAGGGTAGAGAAGGTTCAGAGGAGGGCAACAAAGATGGTGCATGGGTTGCATCACAAGTCCTAAGGAAGACAGGTTGAAGGAACTAAACATGTACTCCTGGAGGAGAGGAGGAGAGAGGGATATGATAGAGACATACAAGTATCTTACAGGGAGGAACAGGTGCAGGAAAACACTATTTTTAAGTTAAAAAGATGTTTCAGGACTAGAGGGCATGGGGTGAAGTTGAGGAGGACGATTCAGAGGAAACATGAGAAAGAATTTCTTCACAGAACGGGTGGTGGACAAGTGGAACACCCTGCCATGGAAGTGGTGGGGGCTGAAACAATCACGGGATTTAAGAATGCATGGGATAGACATAAAGGAATTCTAGAGGTCAGGGGTAAGGGGAAATAGACTTCTAGGAAAACAAACTGAACTTACAAGCTCAAATGGGCAGACTAGGTGGGCCATAGGCCCTTATCTGCC